>JACRUU010000020.1:4295263-4315263 GCA_030449085.1 Kryptopterus vitreolus
TAGTTTTTAGTCCCTATTCACTGTTGTAATAACCTCTGCTCTTATGAAAATGATCCACTAGATTTTCAAGTCTGATTAAGGAGGTTTGTGCTCGTTCAGCCACAAGGATGTTAGTAAATCCAGGTACTAATGTAGGATGAGAAAGCCTTTGGTGTAGTCAACATTCCAGTAAACCATATCATGAAGTGTACATAGTGTACATTGTTATGGCTTGAGTTCCTTAGTTCAAAGAATGAAAACATTTTATGCTATAGCCGTCAAGGTCATCCAATGCATACAGTAGATATGATGCCTCAGTGTTTTGTGGTAACAGTAATATGTGATATTGATATAAGGTATAAATATATGATATAAGGAATGAATAAAGGACTCGGTTAAGTACATTGTAATAAATTACTTTATGATTCTAAAGACATTCATTGGGACAATAAAGTAAATTTTGGTATACTTGGTATACTCTTGGAATACTATATATTTATTTGAGCCAGTGCAGTGATGCCCAACTTTTTTCTCTGTAATGCCAAAGATCAAACTTGATTATTAGGCCTGTGGGCCAAATAAAAATATAGTATTTAAAATTAGATTGTCCATGGCTCTTATCATTTGTGATTTTGTAATTTGGAAAAATACATTAAAATGGAAACATCACTTTGCATTCATTCATTCATTCATCTTCTACCGCTTTATCCGATCTTCCGTCGGATCACGGGGAGTCTGTGCCTATCTCAGGCGTCTATGGGCATTAAGGCAGGATACACCCTGGATGGAATGCCAACCCATCACAGGGCACACACTCACATTCACACACACATTCATACACTAGGGACAATTTTCCAAGGTGCCAATCAACCTACCGTGCATGTTTTTGGACTGGGAAGAAACCGGAGAACCTCATGTGCCCCTACCATTACTTTGCAATGCATGTAAATTAATATATATTCAATATATTCAGCATAAAACAAGTTTTATTGTAAAATAGAGATCAGTGTCTGAATACAACTAATCAGTGACCTCTAATGAGAGACATTTTTCTAATGAAAGACACATTTTTCAAAAAGTCCCTTTTTCTTTTTTTTTTTATCTTATGTCGTAAGGGATATGGTGGGTCACATAAAGTTTATCACATGACACATTTTGCCCCACTTAGGCACTAGTTAGATCATCTTTGGGCTAAAGGAAATGAAATCATTTGTTTGCTCAAACCAAATGTTTAATTTTAGCAACGACTGTAGATGAGGCGCACCATTAGATTATACCTTAAGCCTGGATTTCCTGAGGACAGCATTATAGCATGAACATCTCTAATTGCTGGGTCTGATAATGTATTCTTCCTAATCAGGTCATTTCCACTTCATTTGGTTTATGAAATCAGGCGAAAAAAAGCAAAAAACAAAATTCCTCCTGTCAATTATCCCCCCCTCCCCCCCCCCCCCTACCCCCCCCCCCCCCCACCCCTTCCCCACCCCCTGTGCTCCTTTGCAGAAATTGCCAACAAGGTGCTTCTGTCTCTTTTCACATTTGAGATGTTGCTGAAGATGTACAGTCTGGGCCTGCAGGGCTACTTTGTAGCGTTTTTTAATCGTTTCGACTGTTTCGTGGTGTGTGGAGGAATTCTGGAGACAGTGCTGGTGGAGCTGCAGATCATGCCGCCGCTCGGCATTTCAGTGCTGCGCTGTGTCCGCTTGCTTAGGATCTTCAAAGTCACGCGGTATGCAGGCTACACTCCTGGAAGGCACACACAAAATTCAATATCCATTCAGTATATAATTCAATATAAAGCACTGTAGCTCAAAAGTCCGTTGGGGGAAATATTACGTTGAACACACTCTTGACTCTGTAAATGCTTTGTAACCGGCAATAACAATCATTCAGTTTTTGAGCTGAGAAAAACATACAAACAAATGCAGGAGTTATACATTTGTACTTATTAGCACATGCAAATTTGCATGCTGAATTTATTTGATTTAAATGACTTGATATTTTGCCTTTTGCCAAGAAAAGACAAAAACAAGTAATTTACTCATGGCTAAAAAAAAATGGCAAAATATCAAGTCATTTATATTCTATGAAAAAAAATGTAAATTAATATTAATTAATGTTGTAAAAAAAAACAATAATACTTTAATATGCAGGCAATTGAAGAGGTCTGACAGCAAATATAATATAACATAAATATAAAATAACATAACTTTTATGATATTATTCTTTTCATAATCTCTTAATTTTTTGTGCACCCAGATATGTGCCAGCATTTATTGTGGTTATTTTACCTCAGACATTTTTCATTATTCCATTTTTCAATGATCAACATTTGACCTCTGTGTAAGTGTTTGTTTGTTTGCCAAACGGTTCACCGTAAGAATAGTAAACAAGGCCTCGGGCTTTTTTTTAATTTTGTGGAAACGAATAGTTTGGTGGTAAAGGCATTGCTACATTTTTGTTTTATCCAATACTGTATGAACATTTTAATACTGGACTATATTTTACTAATGTGAAAATAAAACAACATAGTGTTTGATAAACAGCAAGTGGGGAAATAGTCTGTGTGGTAAAATAAGGATATGGTGTTTTTAGCTCTAGGGAGGAGTGAAACCAATGAAGAACATAGTTTTATTTTCATCCGTTTAATACACAATTATTATATATATATATATAAATATATATATATATATATATATATATATATATATATATTGTTATATTCCATGCATTTTCTAATGTTTGTGTGTGTGCGCATGTTTTTCTTGTCACTTCACATTCCATAGTGATTTATTGCCCATGTTTTAACTTAACCCTTGTATTATTGCTTGTATTGTATATTGCATCTTTTGGGGTTGAATGAAAATGTTATTGATTACTGTGCTATTTTTTTTTTTTTCTTGACACCTCACAGCCACTGGACAGCGCTGTCCAATCTGGTGGCGTCCCTCTTGAACTCTATGAAATCCATTGCTTCTCTACTGCTGCTGCTTTTCCTCTTCCTCGGTTTGAAGGGTGCCTTTTATCTTCGCCCAATAGGATTGAGGTGCTGGGGATGCAGCTGTGTGTTTTGGGCTCTTTGGTGGCAAGTTCAACTTCGATGAGACGCAGACAAAAAGAAGCACCTTTGATTCGTTTCCCCAGGCCCTTCTCACCTGCTTCCAGGTCAGACTGGATAGAAATGATGGACTTTATACGTTATCTTTTGCTTACGTTGTGTCATTTGCATATACGGTATTAAATAGATCACATTTGAATGAAACATTTATTTATGTATTTTACTTAAGATTTCATAATATAATATTCGAAATGTCTAAAACATTATATATATATATATATATATATCAGGTATATGTCTGACTTTCAATATATATATATATATATATATATATATATATCAATAGATCTATATCTAGATATAGATCTCTCTCTCTCTCTCTCTCTCTCTCTCTCTCTCTATATATATATATATATATATATATATATATATATATATATATGTCAATATATCTAGAGAGTTGGGAATCGAAAATCGATTCCGATTCTGGAATCGGATACTTAAGATTAACAATCGAAGACTTGTTATGAAATAACAAATTTCCATTTCTATTATCGATTCCTGGGTGTTTTTTTTTGTTTTTTTTTTTAACCTGACAAACTGCCAGGACCTTCTGTGCGTCCAATCTGCCAGGACCTTATGTGGTCATCTAAACACCATTTTACAAGATGGACTCAAAAATGTACTAAAAGCTACACTTTTTAAGCTACGTGTAATTAATGTAATAAACGAATATGTTGCAAGCCAGGTGTTATGACCAGCATGACTACGCATCCGCGGTATTTCACCGCTTGGAATCGAAATTGGGAATCGATAAGAATCGGAATCGATAAACATAAAACGATACCCGACCCTAATTACACCGAACGTTGGTGTTCAGATCCTGACAGGTGAAGACTGGAACATGGTGATGTACGATGGAATTATGGCATATGGAGGCCCCGTGTTTCCTGGCATGATCGTGTGTCTGTATTTTGTCATTCTCTTCATCTGTGGTAACTGTATCCTTTTACACCGAACCAGCTGAGTACAGCATGTTTTAAAGCGTTATATATGCATTTATACTGAATTGTTACAATTTGGCCCTTACTGATGGTTTTTTTTTAGATTGAAATGAGATCTATGATAGGTGTTCACTTTCCTGGTCATATTGCTCTCTTCATTAACTCTCATCTCAGACATCCTGCTGAATGTGTTTTTGGCTATTGCCGTGGACAACTTAGCCGGGGCAGACGGTGATGACAAAAAGAAGGAGTAAGCCTAGTTATCAATGTACCGTTCCTATACCTTGCTTTAGAGCATGTCTGTAATGCACAAAAATTGTGTGCGAGTAATTAATTAATTAATTAATTAAAATTAATTTTGTATTGTGTACCGCCAAACAACAAAAGGTAAGTTTCCATTACAAATTTAAGTAAAACTTTTGCGACATTTCCGAAACCGTTGCGAATTGACGGTGTTTCCATTAACCATATCATGTGAATAAAACTCGCCCTCTCGCGATGTCAGTCAAAAAAAAAGGGCTTATATCGCAGCCATGCACACGTATGTCATGTGACCTGGAAATGCGAAAAAAAAACCCTGTGTCCATTATAGTCTAAAAAATCTAAAAAAAAAAAAAAACATAAAAAAATACCTCACGCGAGCGTAAAAATAAATTTGCGTATTTGATGCGTTTCCATTCGGCGTATTTTCATTTCGCTATTTAAATTGCCGCATTTAAGGGTAACGGAAACGCACCTAATGTGCAATAACAGCATAGATTGTATGGGATTTTTGGTCTATCAGCTGTTACATAACATATGATGTGATATGTATTCTACACATGATAATGACAACTAATGATCATGAGCCTGCCAGTTAAACTCAATGATGAACTCGAAACGTTTGACAGCTTTATGCCTTCACTGTAGAAAAGGGTTGACAAAAAGTGGCCTCATCTAAATAATTATTTTTTTTCTTGTACGTACAGGTAAATAATAATGATTTAAATGTAAAATTGAACGTTCCTGTGTTCAACAATGAATGGAACAACTTTCTTTCCGTAATATAAACTGCTGCTTTTGTATTTTTTTTTTTTACTTTGATCCATTTAAAGAAATAATTAGAAAACATACTAAATTATTTCTTTAATTCTTGGAAAAGTCTCTGACCAATCATTTATTCTTAGCAAGCAATATTTCATCACAAATGCCTCTAATCCCGGTTCCTTGAGGGAAAGTGATGCTGCGTCTTTAACGCTTTTGGAATGCGTCAGTGTGATATGTTCGGAACATGTGTTAAATATCGCCCGTCGCCCGCGGATTACGTCACGACCAGGAAGCATAACAACCATATGCAGTGGAACCGGCGCCAGTTTCAAAAGTGGATGCAGGCGTTGTGACCTAGTGACACAGTGTCTTACTCCCTCAGGGAACCAGGGTTACCGAGTCCAACCCGCCATATTGACCAGTCCCTGCCTAGAGTGAATTGGCACAGCTAGGACGAAGGCTATAAAACCTGACAAAGATAAGGTGGGTGGACCAGCCCACGGCAAATACACAGATTTCTTGGAGTGACACTACAGAAGAGAGGGCCTCCAGGTCAAGTGCACTCTGACCCTGAAGTGTGCAGGACCCATATGCGGGACAAATGGCATCCACGATCCATATGCTAAGGGAACACTTTCATATACAGACCAGAGCAAACGAAGAGCTGGTCCGACTTCCTCCATCAGGCCATTCTATAGATAGGTAGGTATCTGCACTGGACACACACGGTTTTTCAGGTGGGGGGACCTCATCCTTCGGCTGCCACAGAGGAAATGTGTTACTAAGGGGTTCTTCCTCCAGGATAGCCCTTTGCTTCAGAGAGAAGATCCCATTGAAGGGGACTCTCCCAATGTGGCTGCTCGAGCAGGACCATCAGTTCCACCGAGGGGCTACCAAGAGGAGATGGCACTCTCTCTACCACGAGCAGGTAAGGTGTACAGACGTAGCCTCGGCCACAATCAGTCTGAGAGGAGCTGAAAGAGAACCAGAGGGGACAGTCTGAGTCTTGAGCAAACCGATTAATCTGTAAACTATTCCTCAAATCTGCCCCACCATAAGGAGAAGAGTTTCCCTTGGGCCCACAGGAGGGTCTGTCGCATGCATTTGTATGGCTCTTCGTGGTCGTGACGTCGTCTGCATGCGATTCTACTCCATCCACTATACAAGGTGGACACGATTTCACAGAGCATATCACACTGAAGTGTTACTGAGGCATCTCATGTTCCTGAAAAGGGAATGTAATATTTCTTTACCTGCCTTTCAATCCATTTTTTTCCATTCCAGTGATAAACATACCACAATATATTGGAGCTGATATTAAATATGATCTCAAAGTGTAGACTTGTAGTTTTAAATTTGAGGAGACCTATATCCTAATCGAATGAACCGTGTTCAGCACATATAAACCAACATTTTGCTCTCTCTCTTTTTCTCTCTCTTTCCAGGAAAAAGAAACAGGGAGAGGAGAGTCAGGAAAATATAGAGAATACAGAGGCAAAGGTTTGATTATCAGTATATTTAATATAAATGTTTGTGTGTGTATGATATATATATATATATATATATATATATATATATATATATATATATATTATATAATTACATTATTATTATTATTTTTTTTTATTTAGATTGACATGGATGAGTATGAGGAAGAAGGGGAGGCAGATGAAGGAGATGATGAAGGTATTTTTTTTTGGTTAATATAGCTAAAATAATTATACTGCATCCTATACTGCATTTTTTTTTTACATAATATACTATCTTTCTCTATTTTCACATCTTTTAATGTATTTACCCCTTATGTTTCTCTGAATCAAAAGAAGGAGGGACTCAGCTGAATGTGGCTGATTTTGTTCCACCTAAAGAAAAAGTGGTGCCCATTCCTGAAGGCAGTGCGTTCTTCTGCCTCAGCAAGACCAACCTGTAAGAACATGTGCTTTTCAACAAAAACATGAACAACTTCTCATTCGTGCATTTATCCTATCAGTATTTTGGAAGCAGTAGAATGTGTCCGAAAAACAGTAGTCAGTACTAAGTAAGTAAATAAACAAATGAATAAATACATAAATAAAGGCAAAGTTGTAGGCAAACAAGGTAGAGTAAATTGAATATTCACAGTAAAAAAGAAAAAACTATTTAGGATACCGTAGCATTTTTTTTCTGTCACCTCAAGACCGTCTGGCCTTAGACTTTTGTCTTCAACAAGGCATTTTCACTTGCCGAACTGCCATTCTTATGTGAACGTTAACTAACGCTCTTGATTTCTTATTTGCATTATTATATACATTGCCATATGACTGCCATATGACTACATATTTGTATGTAGAACTGCAAGGTGCACAGGTGTTCCTATTAAAATGGACGGTGAGTGAATATAATATAGTGTAACCATGACTTTCTCTCTCTCTCTCTCTCTGTGTAGAATAAGAGTAGGCTGTCATACTGTGATCAACCATCACATCTTCACTAACCTGATCCTCGTATTCATCATCCTCAGTAGTATCTCTCTGGCTGCCGAGGACCCGATCCGGGCACACTCCTTCAGAAACAATGTGAGTCACTGAACACGCACGCAATCTTCAAGTAAGCAATTTGTCTTCGTCAAGGTCACGGTTGATGATGTCACACTGTACTGCACGCATGTTCACATACAATACATAGTCAAACCATGTAATCGTTAGTTTACCTGTGATTTTTTTCTGGACTTGAAATAGGCATATATCAAGAATCGGCGAACCCGGAGCGTTATTGTTTGTTCGTACAGGGAATGTTTTACAAGTAGTTTTTGTTGCAGTTGATCTCGGAAATGAAGATTTGAAACAATTCCCTACCTGGTGAATATTAATAATGGTATTAATAATGAATTCGCAGGGATTTTAATGAATGTAATTATGGGATTCTTCTTGTTTTTTGCTTCCTTTAGGTAAGATATAGCATGCATTATGTAAGCACTCATTTTCCTAGTCTTCGAGGAAAGGAAACCCATTTCTTACCTGAAAGCGGCGTTTTAATTAAGCACAATGCGCGGTGTAGTTAGAGCGTAGCCTGAACCCAGCGGTCCCTTTAGATCTTTAGGCTTCATCACGCTGTAATTCTGGCTGTAACTTTACATCACATGACGAAACACGTGAACTCCAGACGCTGGGAAACGCACGAGGGATTATGAGCTTATTGGGTCTGCTGCAGGGGCACATACTGTAGCACTGAGAGCCTCTTTTTCTCTGTCCCTTTTCACCCTGCATGTGGCTCTGAAACATCCCACCAAAAAATAAATAAATAAATAAAAATGAAGGAAAATCTGTGTTAAATTAAGAAGAGAGGGGGGGGGGATATTTTCATGCACGGTGCAGCCAAAGCACATGATTAGATAAATAATCATTAGACATGTAGCTCAACAAAATAGCTCTCAGAGGAATAAATGCAAATTAGTGCCAATGCACTCAGTGGCCTTCCCCCCCCCCCCCCCCCCCCCCCCCACCCCCCCCCCCCCCCCCCATGTCAAGTGGCCATACATACACACACACAGACACACACACACACACAAACTGCAGATGTCCTGATTGGCATGTTGGTTGTTATTCATCATGCCAGTTGAGGAAGTGTTATCCAGCACTGTGCAATCAGTCACCTCTGAGCTCATCAGACCGAGATAGGGAAGCCATGTGTCACGGCTTATTTACGTACAGACTCATCAGGTCTGCATCTGTCCGTGTTTTTTGTATTATTCTCCGTCTCTCTTGTCTTCTTGACATCTCTGCGCTCTTGGGCTGTGTGTGTTTTTTTTAACCAGGTCCTGGGCTATGCTGATTATGCCTTCACCTCCATATTCACCGTTGAAATCCTTCTCAAGGTACCACTCCAGCTGTACTTTATGATTCCAACACATTAAAATGCAACCTGCATTACATTAGTGCACAGATACGTGAATTCGGAGCATTTGTTGTCGTCCCAAAAATACAGCGACGAATTAATAAGAAGACAAATGGAATATAATGCAGTCATAAGAGCAGTGTGGTGTTCAGATTCTCATGGTTCTCTGTGTGACTGCATTTCTTTGGCCAATTTTACAAACGGATATGGTATACAATTATTATTTTGATATTTAGATAAATATTTACACTTTTTACTGTTTAGACTGGCTTTTTTTTTTACATTACAACTTGAAGTTGAGCACAGGATCAGACATTAGATTCTAGTCTTGTCTAGTTATTGGATCTAGGTATAATCAGAGAAGTAAAACAAAACAACTACCGATATCATACGACACGATGTATATTTACATATACATCTACAACATAAAGCATAAAGTCCAAATAGTGCTTTAAGTCTCCTTCTATGAACAAATTAACACTGGCTACATCGATTACCAATTTAAGACACAAATGGTATTATATATATATATATATATATATATATATATATATATATATATATATATATATAAATTGTGTAGTACATTTAAGTTACAAGCAATAAATATCTTTTTCTTTCCCTTATTCTTTCGGCAGATGACAGTCTACGGAGCATTCTTGCATAAGGGCTCTTTCTGTAGAAACTGGTTTAATCTGCTGGATCTACTGGTTGTCAGTGTGTCTTTGGTTTCCTTCTTCTTACAGTGAGTTTTAATGTACATTGAAAAGACTGCATTTCCTTTGGTACATTGTTTGTTGTTTTTCATGTTCCCTGCTGATGCGGAAGGTTTTGTTAAAAGTACAAGGCATTGGGAGTATAGGAGTTTGTGTGGACAGGTGGTGCCCCCTAGTGGAGAATATTGTCTTTTTTCCTTCCTTCTGGTTAACGTGATTGATAAGAATGAAATATTCACCCGCAAGAATGTTCAGATGATTTAAACTGATTTTAGATCATTATGTAGATCATTATTCTGCCATAACTAAAGAAACCATCAATGTTTCTCAGAAGCAGAGGATAATAAAAGCATCAGTATTAACCTCATACATTTGAAAGGGTTTCTGTGCATTTCTGTTCTATGGGAAAGTATACCTGGTTCCTGAAAAGGCTTTCAATGGTTTTGACTGACCCTAGCTTTTCTTGAAAAGTCCATCTTGTAAATGTATTTGTGTCCAAATCAGTTTCTGCTCCTCTGTCATTCATTGTGGAATAAGAAATAAACAACTAAAATTATATAAATTAACAAGAATATATTCAAGCATGCATAGGGGCACGGTGGCTTAGTGGTTAGCACGTTCGCCTCACACCGCCAGGGTCCGGGTTCGATTCCCATCTCCGCCATGTGTGTGTGGAGTTTGCATGTTCTCCCCGTGCCTCAGGGGTTTTTTCTCCGGGTTCTCTGGTTTCCTCCCGGTCCAAAAAAAACATGCACGGTAGGTTGATTGTCACCTTGGAAAATTGTCCCTAGTGTATGAATGTGTGTGTGAATGTGAGTGTGTGTGTGTGCCCTGCGATGGGTTGGCATTCCATCCAGGGTGTATCCTGCCTTAATGCCCATAGACGCTTGAGGTAGGCACATGTTCCCCTTGACCCGAGGGAAGATCGGATAAGAGCGGTAGAAGATGAATGAATGAATATTAGAGCATGCATAGGGGCATGTTGGCTTAGTGGTTAGTACGAACCATGTATATGTTCACTTCACACCGCCAGGGTCGGGGGGTTCAAGTCCTGCCTCCGCCATATGTGTGTTTGCATGTTCTCCCTGTTCCTCAGAGGGGTTTTCAACAGGTTCTGCGCATTCTACGGTTTTACCCCCGGTCCAAAAACATACATGGTAGGTTGATTGGCACCTTGGAAAAATTGTCCCTAGTGTATCGATGTGTGTGTGTGAATGTGTGATGGGGAATCAAGGCAGGATACACCCTCTACGGAATGCCAACCCAAGACGATCGGATCGGATAAAGCGGTAGAATGAACGAATGAATGAATGAATATTTGAGCGTGTGAAGTTTGCTACAGATGCAGTTGATGAGCTTTTACTTTTGTGCTCCCTAACCATCCAATTAAAGGATGTGAAAATGCTAAAATGTTCATTTTTTGAAGGCCTCACTACAGGTTTTGAGCACATGATGTAATAATCCGATTGGATAGAGTCCATTGTTAACTGGCAATTCTTTTAGCACCACATTCAAGAGAAATGCTATGAAATGAAGCATTTAATAGGTCTTATGGACAACAAGATATTAAAAAAAGTAAGTCATTGATTCAGGGGCCTGTCACTGATGCTTATTTTTCAAACTGATATTTACATATGGACTGTAAAACCTCTTCTCGACCTACACTCATATAAATAAAGGGCAAAATCAGATCAGCTCATTTTTTTCAAATCTTTTCCCAGTTCAAGTGCAATCTCCGTGGTGAAGATCCTGAGAGTTCTGCGAGTGCTCAGGCCTCTTCGAGCCATCAACAGAGCCAAAGGTCTAAAGGTACCATGGTGTATGTGTATGTCTACGTTTAATGCACTTGGACAGGGCAGCTCTTTCTAATCTCTGTGTTTCTCCAGCATGTAGTCCAGTGTGTGTTCGTGGCTATACGGACTATTGGGAATATTATGATTGTTACTGCACTGCTTCAGTTCATGTTCGCATGCATCGGTGTTCAACTCTTTAAGGTATTCTATAATTTAATACTTTGCGTCTGTGATATAAAAAGCATGTTTTGCTTTTGGTAATTATATTGTTAACCCTCATGCACTTGTTTGAATGCACTTGTTTGACCATGAAACGTTTCTTTGGCTTTCTTTGTCTAATTACACGTCTCCTGGCTGTTTAGTCTCTTATTTGATTGATTGATTGATTTTTCCTTGAGCATTTGAGATAATTCAGACAAGTGTGTTAATTATTATTATTTTTTTTTTTTTACAAAAAGGCCCCATTAATCCAGGCAACATTATATTACTTCATTATTCTATATAAGTAATGAACATTTACACATAAACTTGTAACATTTTTCATACACTATTTTCTTTTTTTTAACACATTAATGCAACTTAAGGTATTGGATTATCGGCATATTGGTTATAAGGAAAGATATTGTCTCGTAGTGGGTTTTACAGAACTTTTGCTGGATGTAGATTTAGATCCAATCCAGATATACAACAGTGACTGGAAGAAAACCGGGGGAGATATATTCAGGGGGGAAACAGACTCTTAAAGGAACCTACACCCATCTGGGTGATACTCATTTAAATCATTGTTGTATATAATGTTGATACGGGACACAAAGTTATTATACAGTAAACAGTGTGTTGAGCACCAGACTGCAAGCTTTAACATTTTTACATTGTTTTTTTTATTTAACAGAAGAAGCAGTGACTAAGAGTAAGAAGAGTAATTGAGAGAGAGATTTCAATGTTTACTTTAACAGCCATTAAATGGAAATATAATAGGAAACTCCAAAAAAAATGAAATAAAACAACCCACGTGCAAACGTGCTTGAATTTGTATTATTTTCCGAGTGAAGCTGAGCACCGATTTCATAGGGATTAATCTTCCTTGACTTTTCTTTAATGTGAACACTATGAGAAATGTATTAGTTTGTGTGAATATGCTCTCAGCTTTACTAAAGGATTTTACACACGGTCGGACGCGTTCTCTTTCCCCGTTCCAGTACACACTCCTTATAAGTAGGATATGCAAGAATGTCAAAGTGAGGCTTTTTCTCGAAATGTTATGACAGAGACATTTATTGGGACAGCGTTGTGATGTATTGGGACGTTTATTCCAGGTGCAATCTACAATTAGACGTAAGGTTAATGAGAACAGAAGTGATTGGCGTCATGAAATATCGTGTCTCGTTTCACAGGGTAAATTTTATCGCTGTACAGATGAGGCGAAACACACGTCCGAGCAGTGCAAGTGAGTGACATGTCGGTGAATGCACATATTATATGCCGATCATGAAGGTGGACTTGTCATTACACCTTTATCAAGGCAAAATGTCATTGTGAAATGTCATTGAGTGTTACTGATAAAGTGTGTGTGTGTGTGTGTGTGTGTGTGTGTGTTTGTGTGTAACACAGGGGCACATTCGTAATCTATAAAGATGGCGATGTGACTCACCCGTTAGTCCGGCAGCGCATCTGGCACAACAGCGATTTTAACTTCGACAACGTGCTGATGGGCATGATGGCCCTGTTCACCGTGTCCACATTCGAGGGCTGGCCTGCGTAAGTCCTTTTCTAGCAGTGTACCTTCACAAATCAAAGGTGGCTCTGCATCTGACGTGTTCTGTTCTGTCCTCGACCTCATTCAGACTCCTTTACAAAGCCATCGACGCCAACTCGGAGCACCATGGCCCCATCTACAACTATCAAGTGGAGATCTCCATCTTCTTTATTGTCTACATCATCATCATCGCCTTCTTCATGATGAACATCTTTGTGGGATTCGTGATCATCACGTTTCGCGAACAAGGCGAGGCCGAGTTTAGAAACTGCGAGCTGGACAAGAACCAGGTTAGGAACGCAGTGTTTGTGAGGAGATTTCTGCACCGCGAACGCGTCCTTCTACTTTTTAACGTTTTTCAACGCTCGTCTTTGCCTCCTTTATTCATACAGAGACAGTGTGTTGAATATGCGCTGAAAGCCCAGCCGCTGAAGCTGTACATCCCAAAGAACCCAGTGCAGTATAAATTCTGGTCAATGATTAACTCCACGGGGTTTGAGTACATCATGTTTGTGTTGATTCTCCTTAATACAGTCACTTTGGCTGTTCAGGTAAACCTAAAGAAAAATGTATCGTAATTCACCTTTAAATCGTCATAAAACCCGTAAATAGGCGTAAGAAAAATACTTGTGAGCATGTGTGATGATTTAGGATAAATGAGGTTTGTTTTTTCAATTAAAATATATTTAGCATGTAGCGTGTTTTTAGCATGTAGCATGTTTTTAGCAAACTTAGCTAACTGAAATGTTAAGCCAGTTCCCCTATGTTAACTTCAGGATTATATTATTTATGGCTGTACAATTTTTAGACATTGTCTAATGGTATGTGTCGTGCCTTTCCAGCATTACGAGCAGTCCAAACTCTTCAGCTATGTCATGGACATTCTCAACATGGTCTTTACAGGCCTCTTCACTGTGGAGATGATTGTCAAATTGTTAGCGCTTAGACTCAAGGTTCTGTTCTGTTCTCTTTTTTTATTTAAGTTTTTTAAATGTAAATAATTGCTTTATGTATTAGTTGTCATTTTTGCCATGTCAAGGTCTAACTGAGCTCTTTTTGGCTGCAGCACTACTTTACTGACGCTTGGAACTCCTTCGATGCTCTGATTGTGGTCGGCAGCGTGGTGGACATCGTGGTGACGGAGTTTAGTGTGAGCATTATAGTGAAATAAACAACAACAAAAATATACATTTATACCATGTACCCTGGGTGGTTTGTATGTGTATGATTTAGGATTCTATGTCATGAATTAAAAAAACAACAAAACTTTCATTTGGGTTTATAACAGTCTATAAGTATTATGTAAAGCTGCTTTGAGACGATGACAAATTGTTAAAAGCACTTTATAAATAAAATTGAATTGAATTGAATTGAATTTATTTACATTTTTCCCTTTGTTATCTGCTTTATTTTACACTGTCGTAAGAAATATTATAGTTGTATAAACATTGTAAGTATATATTTTGAGTAATAGATTATATCAGGTTGATTTTATTGACCAGAATATGTTTCTATTTATTTATTCCTAAAATGCATTTTATTTTTACTCATTCCACAGAGTTCAGAGGATAGTTCCCGGGTGTCAATCACCTTCTTCCGTCTGTTCCGTGTAATGAGATTGGTTAAACTGCTTAGCAAAGGGGAGGGCATTCGCACACTGCTCTGGACGTTTGTGAAATCCCTCCAGGTCAGTTAGCACTACATTCGCTGTGCAATCATCCGTCATTATTAACTCAAAATGTTAAACAAGCGTCCTTGTTTGTTCTTCTTGTCCCAAAGGCCTTGCCTTATGTAGCTCTACTCATTGCTATGATCTTCTTTATCTACGCTGTGATTGGTATGCAGGTGGGTGGGGCCAAGGGCACACATTCCGCGTAGTCCTGAACATGTGATATCTGTGCATATGTGCATGAATTGAATCAACATTGGAATGATAGACACAAACCTACTGCTCTGTCTGTATTTCAGGGGCTCAAATGCTTATCTGATGGTCTTTCTCTCGTAGACTTTTGGGAAGATTGCAATGCAGGCCCACACGCCAATCAACCGCAATAACAACTTCCAGACATTTCCCCAGGCGGTACTGCTACTCTTCAGGTGAGCGAGAGAGTATGCGAAAATATATATGGCAAATAGCAATTTCGGAATAACTTCTGAATAATTGGAATTTTGCAACTAATGAGGTTAATTGACAACAGGTCAGTAAGACGATTGGGTATTAAATAGTGTCTCATCATCTACAGAGCTTGTCATTAAAGGTTTCAAGGAATCTGAGGGCTTTTTGCAGAAGGGACAAGGGTGAAAATCAGTATCAGATGCATGTCATCATTGGCCCCCTGCAGGCAGCACTGGATATAGAGCACTTGTGATTCTGTAATGGAAATCACTGCATCTGCTCCTCGAGAAACCACTGTCTTTGAACACAGTTTTCCATGTCATGCACAAATGCTGGTTAAAACTTTAGCATTCATAGAAGAAGGCATGTGTGAATATGATCCAGAAACACTGCCATCTTCCTCGGGCCAAGTGCGGCAAAGTGGGGAAAAGCGTTCTGTGGTCATTCATTCATCTTCTACCGCTTTATCCGATCTTCCCTCGGGTCACGGGGAGCCTGTGCCTATCTCAGGCGTCTATGGGAATCAAGGCAGGATAAACCCTGGATGGAATGCCAACCCATCGCAAGGCTACACATACACGCACAATCACACACACATTCATACACTAGGGACAATTTTCCAAGGTGCCAATCAACCTACCCTGTATATTTTTGGACCGGGGAGGAATCGAACCCCGACCCTGGCGGTGTGAGGCGAACGTGCTAACCACTAAGCCACCGTGCCCCAATTGTTCTGTGGTCAGATGAATCAAATTTCTTTTCTACACAATGGATATCATGTTCTACAGATTAAAGAGGAGAGGGACCGTACCCTCAATGCTCAAGTTATCAATGTTCTATCAATGCTCATTGAAAAAGCCTATATTTCTAATGGCATGACAGTGCTTTAGTACTTGAGGAATGTTTGTTAAGGCTCCAGCAAATCTTAAAGGTAAACACAGATTTTCGAACAGCAAATTCCTCTGTCCAAAAAAGATTTCATTCACGGAAGGCCTTGATTATGTTAGAAAGACAATGCTAACTGCATAGTACTATAATATCTATTATAATATCCAGTACATAGTAGAAGACTCTGGGTCTTGCCTGCAGTCTAGACCTGTTTTAAACAGACTTGACAATTCATAAAACGAAAAACACAACAAAGAAGACCCAGGCTTGGGGAGCAGATAGAAACATGGATCATGGGGCCATTGTTTAGACTTCAGTGGCTTATAAACCATTTCAATATTTGTTTCTCTTGATTTGATATATATATATATATATATATAGATATATATAGTATATATATATATATATATATATATATATATAGTATATATATATATATATATATATATATATATACTATATATATATATATATATATATATATATATATATATATATATATATATACTATATATAGTACATATAGTATATTTCTATATAGGGGGGGAGCTTGGGGGTAGGGAGGGGGTAGCTCAGTGGTCTAAGGCGCTGGGCTGCTGATCGGTAGATCCGGGTTCGATCCCTGATATGGCCAAGCTGCTGCCCTTGGGTCCTTGAGCAAGACCCTTAACCCTCTGTGCTAGAGGGGCGCCGTTTCATGGCTGACCCTACGCCCTGACCCCAGCTACCAAGATCAAGCTGGGATATGCGAAGGAAAGAATTTCACTGTGCTATAATGTACATGTGACCAATAAAGGCAACTATTATTATTATTATTATTATTATAAAGTACCCCTTTTGTTTGTGTGCGGTGTAGGTGCGCTACAGGTGAGGCGTGGCAGGAGATCATGTTGGCGAGTCTTCCGGGGAAGCGCTGTGATGCGGAGTCGGACTTTGAGGCTGGAGAGGAATTCACCTGTGGCAGTAATTTTGCCATTGTGTACTTCATCAGCTTCTTCATGCTTTGCGCTTTCTTGGTAACAAGAAGTTGTTTTTCCATCCTTTCATTCTGATTTTCTTTTTTTTCATTGAAACTAGAAGTACTTGACTAAAAATCAAGGTTATGCAGAGACAGAAACACACCTGAGCAACAAGTAACACATGTTAAGCATATTCCCATTTTCCAGTGCTGTTGTTTTTTTTCAGGTTCAGTTATCGGTAAATGAATGCTTTTCAAAGCCTTGTCCTTCCAAAACGTTCATTCATTCATTCATACATTCATCTTCTACCGCTTTATCCGTTCTTCCCTCGGGTCACGGGGAGTCTGTGTCTATCTCAGGCGTCTATGGGCATTAAGGCAGGATACACCCTGGATGGAATGCCAACCCATCGCAGGACACACACACACACACACACATCTTCACACACTATGGACAATTTTCCAAGGTGCCAATCAACCTACCGTGCATGTTTTTGGGGGCCAGGAGGAAACCGGAGAACCCGGAGAAAAAACCCCAAAACGTTCATAAAGTGTATATTGTGATAGATATCATTTATCATATATTGTGATGTGATATTTTAGCGTTATGACTTCTTTATTTGAACTCCAGATTAGATTTTAACATTGTTTATTTGCTAGTTTCTTTATGTAAAAAGCTTAGTATGTACATGGTGACTTTGTTAGTACTGTAAACAAGATTTGTCACAAAGCCCATAACTGAGGATGGTAGCTACGGTATCTCTTGGCTTTGTGGGCGTGTCGCATGCTTTTGATTTGCCGTTGATTATTACGTTTTATGTTCAATTTTACAGATTATAAATCTGTTTGTCGCTGTAATCATGGACAATTTTGACTATTTGACACGCGACTGGTCAATTCTGGGGCCACATCATCTCGACGAATTCAAAAGGATTTGGTCAGAGTATGACCCAGAAGCTAAGTAAGATGAACTTCAATGTCTTTTGATTTTCTCTCTGTCTTTTCTCTCCGTCTCTACCTTATTAGAGTGTACTCTGTGCATGTGTGTGTATGTGTGTGTGTGTTAACACAGGGGTCGCATAAAACACTTGGATGTGGTGGCTCTGCTTAGGAGAATTCAGCCTCCGCTGGGATTTGGTAAACTTTGTCCCCACCGTGTGGCCTGCAAGGTACTACATACACACACACACACACACACACACACAATCCAAAAGCAATACAGTATAGTGTAGAAACTTTCATCTTTTCTTCAGAGTATATAAACAGTCTCAAAGACACACTGTAGAACAGGCGCTATAGTTTATGCGTTTAGATTCTACACACTCCATCCTCTTTATGTCCGTTTTTCTTGCTCTCTGTTAGCGACTGGTTGCCATGAACATGCCCCTGAACTCAGATGGTACAGTGACCTTCAACGCTACCCTGTTTGCCCTTGTCAGAACTGCGCTGAAGATTCGAACTGAAGGTAAGTACCATAGCCTACAGTAACACCTTTAACCTCAGTGACTAAGTCTGTTTAAGTTTAAATAGATTTTTTTTTTTTTTTTTTTTTTTATTGAAAAGCACCAAATGTCCCAAAGATGTGATTTAAAAGTATATTTGATATTATAAAGAGTCTTGGCCACAAACATAAGCAGATTTACTGACACATCACTTAATGATGAACGAGTGCTTGCTCGTCTGTGAAGTCTCTCTGAGGTGGAAGAAGTGAACAGTAAGCATTTGGACCTTGATGTTCTTGGGACGATTACGTCATGCAAAATCGACATGCAGAGGAATTTATTAAAGCAATTTTGTCCGATTCTGTGTAATAACACTGCTCCATCCTCAGGTCACCCAGACCAGGAAAATGAAGAGCTGAGGGTCATCATTAAGAAGATCTGGAAACGCATGAAACCCAAAATCCTAGATGAGGTTATTCCTCCTCCTGCTGGTGAGAAGAATCACTCCGATGTCTATCTCATCTCATGCTTAAAAGCTGCTTTAAGGTCGTATAATTCCATAAATGTTCTCCTTAGACCTTTTCGGATCATTGCAAATGTTCTTCTTTTCATTTTACAGCATTTTATATTTATTCCTAGCTGAAACCGATGGATGTAATTTGCGTTAAATTGTGCTGCCTTATGAGCTGAAGTGAATTGAATTGAATGAATTGATTTGCTCTTTTATTCAAGCAGTGCAGTGCTTCCCATGTGTTCATGTAGAGTTTTTAGCCAGGGCATTTAATTTATTAAATGAACTTCCTTCTTTTATTCATCCATCCTCCCACCGTTTATTTCTGTTTTATAGAAGAGGAAGTGACTGTGGGCAAGTTTTATGCCACATTCTTAATTCAGGATTACTTCAGGAAGTTTCGTAAGAGAAAGGAGAAAGTTGATCTGGGAGACCCAGATCCAAAAATGCCATCAGCTCTACAGGTACATGTTTAACCTAGTCTACCCTAAAGACTGCAGGTTGCAAAATTTACTTAAAAGGAGTTAAATCTTAAAAGTATGTTTTATTGTATATGTGATATATATATATATATATACCTATATATATATATATATATATATATATATATATATATATATATATATATATATATATATTATATATATATATATATATATATATATATATATATATATATATATATATATATATATACTATATATATATATATACACTATATATAATATACACACACATGCAAGTAGATCTGATCACTCGTATACCAATTTTGTTTTTTTTTTCCCAGATATTGTAGAATTCTTTTTGTGTTTTATTTATTCAAGTATTCAGAATGATCTTTATTACTGTACATTAAGCTTTGTAATAAAATTGATGTATG
>JACRUU010000020.1:4320263-4385263 GCA_030449085.1 Kryptopterus vitreolus
TTATAGGAGTGAGAGTGGTCTTACATACCCCTCAGCGACGTGTAGTTGCACGCCTTCATGCATTACTGTACATGTTTGTCTTTTTGGAGGTGGATGAAGACCCTGAAAAAACCGTCACAGACCGAGTTGTGTATATGTCAGAGAACAGCGATTACGGGAGCAATTATTCCTGCTTTGTAAAAGTTTTACAGAAACAGACAGCATTCAACAAATTGCGCTGAAATGTAGCTTATATGTGTTCTGTTGATCTGCGACCAAGTCCAACTGTTACCTTTTTAATCTCTCCTCAGGCATAGCTACCCAGATGAAGGCCCCATGCATGCTAGCTATCGAGCGCATGGATATGGTGGACATCCCTCTTACAATAACCAATATGGCGAGGTCAGGAGGTCAGCCAGAAGACGACTCCTGCCTGCAACCCCCACTGGTACAATCAATTATTGCTTGCCTTTTCACTCATTCTTCCTTCGAAGCACTGGAGAATATTAGTTATAATAAGTTACTATCACAGATTTTGAAACCCAGTACCACAGAGTTAATAATGTAGCGCTGTATTAAGTTACATTTAATAATATATATTCACATACAGTGTTTACTTTTATTAAATACAGGCTGACAATTATTCTGTCAGCCAACATCTATACCGGGACTATTTAATAAAGCTACATGGGGAAAAAGTCTAGTTATATGTTGTATGGTTCCCATCAGCCACTACACTCGTCCACATCATGTCACATGATCTCAATAATGTTTTCTGTGAATGAAGACTTGCATAACATTGTCACACATCTATGGTTATCCTTTCAGGTTAATGGATTCTGTACAAGATGAATGTTTTGTCTTCATGACTTCTTTACATTTTCTCTTTTGAATAAGGACTAACAAGGTTTTAGAATAGAGTTTATTTGTCACTTATACATTATATCACAGCTTTGGTTTCAGAAGCTGGGGTCAGAGCGCAGGGTCAGACATGATAAGGCACCCAAGCGTGTTGATCCTGGGGTTCAAACCCCAGATCAGTAGCTCAGCACCTTAAATACTAACCACATAAATACTATTGAAATGAAAGGGTGAAGCATTGTCATAACAAGCACTTATCTTTTTAGGCCGGAAATCGTCTTTTACCATCCAGTGTTTGAGACGGCAGGGGAGCAGTGACGATCTTCCCATTCCAGGCACCTACCACCAGAATTTCCCACCCTGTAGAGCGCGCTCACAGGTACCTCACCCTGCATTCGCCGAACATGCACAGTATATCTCATGCACACTATAATGTACACTATTTCTGGTTCTGCTTCTTTTAGAGAGATATATAATGCCAAAGGGAGCCTAAAAAGAGAAATATATATATTTTTATCAACACAGCTTGATACAAGAACGACTTGCATTAGCACTTTTTCAGCTATTGCGTACGACGTCATGGCCAAGATACTATACCACATGCTGTATGTGAAGCATGAGACACAAGCGGGACAATTGCGCTTAATTTTAATATGACCCATAAATGATGGCACAGAAGTTATTGGCGTTTTTACAATTAGTTAATTATTATAGTTATTGAATAAATATACATGTTCCGTACAAGTAGAATTGAGAATTGCCAAGAATACCAAGGGGAAAAAAAGGATAGCAAGCTACGCATACATCACACGTGGCTTGGCATGCAACTAGACTTTAAAGAGGAACACCCGACCCAAAAGATGCGATTCTTATTTGATCATTTGTTTAGACATCTAGGCATCTTTATTATCCTCCCTCTCTTTGTCTCCCTCCCTCACGTTTCCTATCTTTCCCCTCAGGCATATGGCAGTTATGACTCACGCCGCAGCAGCAGCCGTTCTTCTACAGGCTCCACTGCCTCTTGGGCAAACCCCAGCCCCCGCCGCAGTCGTCTTCTTTATGCCCCACTCATCCTGGTAGAGGATGAGAGGTCAGCTGGTACATGCAGCGTGGGCCTGTGGGAAAAGAAGGCGGAGGACGGTGCCAATGTGCCTGTTGCAGGCCGAGCGGGTCAGCCGTACCGGGCCTACACCACCTTGAGAGTGCCCACACAACTCAGCCCGCATTACAGCGAGAAGAGAGGCAGTGCTGACAGCCTGGTGGAGGCGGTAAGACATAAGAGAGTCGAGGCGATACTAAATATACAGGCCGTTTCTGACGTGTTTTCTCTTTTCACACTGGATGTTTAAAAATTCACTTTCATACAGCATTGACAGTTTTATTTTGACCAATTCGATGAACAAAATATACTTGCTACTGACCTGACAAACACTCAACCCTCAGGGAAATGCTGCGAAAGGTTCCACCACGCTTTAGTCACGTGCCTCGGGCCTGAACTTTCACCTTCACGCCACACTGCAACATTGCACGCCTGTTAATCTTATTAGCCTAAGCTGCTTTTCACAAGCCCAAACTAGGATCCGTTTATCTTGTCACAGGACGCCGAGTTGCATTTAATCTTTACACTGGTCGTACACTCAAACATTATATACAAGTTCCAACCGTTATACTGCATTCTGGGAGGTATTTTCCTATTGGAGCGATACCCCATAATCTCAGGTTTCATATGCTTAACCAGCTTTGGAATCTTTTATTAGCTATTCCTTTATAAGGTATAAACAGCTTTTCTTCTGATCCCTTGCAAACGATGTTGAATATTTATCATCATGACATAATCAAACCAAACATGCTCAAGTATAACTTGGATCTCAAGCTAAATGAACGTATTATGGATTCTTTATTTTGAAGTCACTTTTCCTAGCACTACGATTTGATTCCTCGTGTCCGAGATGTAACTTTACAAAACGCAAATGCCTCTTTTCAGGTACTAATCTCTGAAGGTCTCGGCCTGTACGCCAAGGACCCCAAGTTTGTCGCCTTCGCCAAGCGGGAGATTGCAGATGCCTGCCACATGACCATAGATGAAATGGAGAGTGCGGCCAGCGACCTGCTAAGCCGAAGCAACACGGGGAGTTCTGGAGGCGGCTTCCTGAATCACGCAGACTTGGGCGGGCTCTACAGTGATGAGGAAATTGTCAGGAGCCACGACGAAGATGAGCTCGCTGATGAGATGACGTGCGTTACCTCATTCTGACCGTCGCGCCGGTATAGTGTGGCAGATATATCATATGCGGGCTTGCCTCCGAGGTAGCCAGTGACTCGTCACCGATTCAGAGGCAGATTTTATGACAGATCCGTATAATTACCGGAAAAGAAAGATCGTGTTTAATTTTTAAGGAAGATGGATGAATCCCAGAGTTGTCAGCGTACTATACAGACCTGTCTAGAAGTATGTTACACAACGTTGGGCCAAAACAAAAGAGTGAATTTGATAGTAAGTTGATTGTTCGTGGTGCCGGATGGGCTGTACATGAACGATTTGTTGGACATAGATAGATGTATAGAATGACAGGAAATGTTACTGTAATGAAACACAATGAAACTTAGTAGATGGAACCATGTGACAATAAGTGCCTTGAAACACGGTTCATTTTCATACTGGAAGTGTCAGATTGTGTAGGATCTGTATTTAGAAAGGTTTTGCAATTGAGACATGGATATCATCTATTATATCATCTATATATATTAAAAGGGACATTCTGTGCGCAATACGATGTTCAGTGCAACAATAACTCGTGCACGGAATGCCCGTCAGGCTGATACCACATGACTTGCTGGAATTTATAATATGTGTAAAGGTGAGCGATTTATACGTTTTAATGTTAAATATGTTTATACTTATTGCTAAATATTTGAACATATTCATAAAGGAATTCTGCTGCTTAATCTTATTAATGCATATCAGTGTTTGATGCATTGATGTAAGAAATCCCAAATCTTTAGCTTTTATACTTTACAACTGGACCTCATTTCCCACAATACACGTTTCTTTTTTTTCAAATGGGTATTTTTATTTTTCCTTTGTTTTTCTAAAACCTTGAACTCTACCACCTTTCACGAAAACACATTTAGTGTATCCGACTGGACACGTTTGGATGAATAGTGCTTATTATTTCAATTTTGTCTTATTGGTAAAAGGTTTCAAACTTCTTTGCGACGCTTAGAATTGAACTCATTCATTTATGGAACTAAAAACGTATTTCTTTATTTATTCATTCATTCATTTAAACTCTGGCTCGTGTTTATTTTCGTCATAGGCTCGGTGAAATGAATTTAAAAAGTGAAAAACCCTCCTGCTTTCTATTTACAAATGCATATTCCAAAAATTAGGACGGAAACAAAAATTGTTCTTTTCGAAAGTATCCCTCCCTGGTGTCCGGTGTTCTGTGGTCTACCGCTCCCTGAATTGTTTGTGCTGTTAATGAAAATAAATCCATGACGTCATAGTTACCCTTAATTCAGATTTCTTTACCGAATACATTTGACCATGTATTAAATGCATTTAGATGTGCCGATGTAGACGGTCTGTTCAGCTGTTTTTGTGTGTGCTGATAATATGGCTCATTACCACTTTATAAAACGTATATCAGAAATGTTTCATGCGCATCTTTTACAAAACATGGCACTGCTTTTAAACCTTTCAGTAATAGTCAGTTATTTAAATATCTATATTGCATGTTCATTGATTGCTGAATGGGGGGCACGGTGGCTTAGTGGTTAGCACGTTCGCCTCACACCACCAGGGTCCGGGTTCGATTCCCATCTCGTCCATGTGTGTGTGGAGTTTGCATGTTCTCCCCGTACCTCAGGGGGTTTTTCTCCGGGTTCTCCGGTTTCTCCCCAGTCCAAAAACATGCACGGTAGGTTGATTGGCATCTTGGAAAATTGTCCAGTGTATGAATGTGTGTGTGAATGTGAGTGTGTGTGTGTGTGTGTGTGTGTGTGCTCTGAGATGGGTTGGCATTCCATCCAGGGTGTATCCTGCCTTAATGCCCATAGACGCCTGAGATCGGCACAGACTCCCCGTGACCCGAGGGTAGATCGGATAAAGCGGTAGAAGATGAATGAATGATTGCTGAAGTATTTTGCACTTTTGTTAACCCATAATATACATGATATAATGTGTAGTCATCGGTGAAAAATGTATAGTATAGATATCTATATTTATAATTATGATAATGGTCATTCTGAAATAAGAAATTAGTATCAAATTCTTATGCTATCATTAGTAGTAGAATATAGTGTACATTGGGTACTATCAAACATATTATTTAATGTCTCCTATGGACGCCTGTGATCATTTCTAGGAATGTGTTTTTCTTTAACTCGGTTAATCTATAATTAACTATGAGAATGCTGTTCACACACATCGTGTACGTCTATAAAACGAGTGGACTTTGGAGCTGAAGGCCTGTGAAGATGCTCATCATCTCTACCGACGCAGGTCGAGTCATCACTCTGTGCTTTGCGCACTACACGCCTTTCCTCACGAGTTGCCAGATTGGGTCTGCTTTAAACTACGGAATCTGAACTGGATCCAAGAGTATATGCACACCAGCCTACCCGTTTTGGAGCAAAATTCGAACGACAAACGTGTCAATTAGTAACATTTGATTTTATTGAAATGTTTCTTTGATACAGTGATATACAGCATTTTCTAATTCTCGATACTCTCGATGCCATGCAGAACTCATTACATACTGTATGTTGAACATAATACAATTAATTCAACTTAATTTTTATTAATCCAAGTACAAAAATCAATTTAGACTTTAAGCAGAATAGAGAATTGTTTATCTCTGTAAACACAAAGTCACTGGTCTCAGTGAAATTATTTCTTCAGCTTGTTGGAAAGCTGAGGTCAGAGAGCAGGGTCAGCCATAATACGGTGCCCCAGGAGTAGAGAAGCTAAAGGACCTTGTTTTAAAGCTCATAAGTATTATCAGCTTGGCAGTATGGTGGTTTAAACCCCTGATCTACTGGTCAATGACCAAGAGCAAGAGAGAGTTATAAATAATTATACTTTGGTAATGAGTAGAGACCAGCTTGATATAAATGACAGAGTACATACAGTATACACCAATCAGGCATGACATTATAAAATTATGTACATTGAGTTAATAACAGGGGGCACGGTGGCTTAGATCCGTGAGATAGGCACAGACTCCCCATGACCCGAGGGAAGATTGATAAAGATGGGTGCAGTAGAAGATGAATGAATATATATAATATATATATATATATATATATAGATATATATATATATATATATATATATATATATACATAATATAAAATCACGAATTGCTGTGAGACAGTGTTGCTCCATCAGGTCACTATATACAGAAATCATATTAAATATGCAATATATGTGTTTCTATATTCATAGCAAGTGGTTGTTTGATTTTAATCAGCACATCTGAAGAATCAGAATCATCCCAATGTACATGTTGTTAACTTCTAGCAGCCTTTTTTAAATTTAAGGAAGTGGTTTGTCAAAAGTAATAAATGTTTTAGTGTTCGTGTGCATTGTGGACCATGCTATTTTTTATAAATATAATGATATAAATTGGGTTGCCACCATTATTTTATTCAATTGGAAAGAACCTAGGGTTTTTTTTTGAGATATTGATCATGTGAACAGTAGGATAACAAAAATAAAACAAACCAAAAAAACCTGGGCATTACACAGGTTGAAGATAGATGGTATATAAGGATTGTGCATTGAGTTTTCATGCATTCATTCATCTTCTGCTGCTATATCCGATCCGATATCAAGCGTCTATGGGCATTAAGGCAGGATACACCCTGGATGGAATGCCAACCCATCGCAGGACACACACATACACAAACATTCACACACATTCATACACTAGGGACAATTTTCCAAGGTGTTAATCAACTTACAGTGCATGTTTTTGGACCGGGAGGAAATCGGAGAACCCGGAGAAAAACCCCCTGAGACACGGGGAGAACATGCAAACTCCACACACACATGGCCGAGACGGGAATCGAACCCGGACCCTGGCGGTGTGAGGCGAACGTGCTAAGCACTAAACCACCATGCCCCACATTGAGTTTGTTTTTGCCTTATTTCTGCTGAACAAATTCCTTGTTCTTTGTCACATGGGTCTACATTGAGACTTCAGAAGTATTTACAGGTGACGGCAAAAAAACCTGTTCTTTCGTCTGCTAGTGTTCCAAATGAAGGTTAAGGATGTAACTGTCCAAGTGAACACACTGGATGTGTAACTTGATGTTCAGTTCATTAAAGATGCCCATGTTATTTATTTATTTTTTTACATTGGATGACTGAGAGAGAAGAGTGGGTTTAGTTAGATCAGCTGTAACTGATGTATAGGATTATAAAATATGCAAGGTTATTCTAAATCAATAAGCTTGCAACCAGGAGAGTAAAAACTACCAGATTGAAAGATCTGGGGGGGGAAATCAGAAAACTTGTGTTGGAAAATTGCTGCCAGGATATTTATATTAGACTGTATTGATCCTTTAGATCACTATACATAGTAAATATACAATATATGGTGCTTTGACCATTTTTTATGAGCTTCTATATTCATAGCAAGTGAATGTTTGATTTTTTCATTCATTCATCTAATACCGCTATATCCGATCTTCCCTCGGGTCACGGGGAGCCTGTGCCTATCTCAGACATCTATGGACATTAAGGCAGGAATGCCAACCCATCGCAGGACACACACTCTCACACATCATACACTAGGGACAATTGTCCAAGATGCCAATCAACCTACCGTGCATGTTTTTGGACCGGGAGGAAACCGGAGAACCCGGAGAACAACCCCCTGAGGCACAGGGAGAACATGCAAACACACACATGGCTGAGACGGGAATCGAACCTCCAACCCTGGAGGTGTGGGGCGAACATGCTAATCACTAAGCCACCGTGCCCCCTTGTTTGATTATAAGTAGCATATATGAAGAATCAGAATCATCTCAACATACATGTTAACGTCTAGCACTCTTTTTTTTTATTATTATTATTAATTTAAGGAAATGATTTGTCAAAAGTAATAAATGCTTCCGAAGAATACATCGTCGTGTCCTTTGTGGACAAGTCCAAATAAATAGTGTTTTAATAGCTCATATTTGAACATGTTTTAAAAAAAAAAAAAAAAATGTAAATACATCTGGATGACGGTGGATGGTGATGATGATGATGATAATGGTGAAGAGCCCAATCTGGCAACCCCCGCTACCACCATTGTATGACGGAATAGGCTGTTCCGGTGATGCTCTCGCCCCCTTCCACTCCCCTCCCCAAGTGTAGGCTGTTTCAGCTGCTTCTTTCACCTCCCACCGCTTTTCTATTTCTCTAATCTAGCAGCAAGCAGCCAACATGGACATTGTAAACCAGGTAAGACAAAAAAACAAACAAACAAACATGAATCTCAGGAATGTAAGTGTAACATGACGATTAAGAGTATATATCCCTTTTTTTAATTATTTATTATAGTAAGTTATAAAGATGCGCTCGTAAATGAATGGCAGAATATGAGCAGATGCTCTACTGATGCTCTTACACATCGGACGGGTTTTTTTTTTCACCCCTTCCCCTTTAACATTCGTGCATAAAGTCATGCTTTTAGATCATATCTGACATTATATTTATTACTGTGATTATATTTGGATATGATAATATTTTTTTCCAGAGGTTGTACTGATTGATATTTTCTATAAGTATTTCGTTTCAAATACATGGCCATATACATTATGCGTGTGGGTTTTTTTTTTTTCACGCGTGCAATAAAAAGTGTTTAACCTGTGGATTGGGTTTTGATGGCATGTAATAAAGGATGGCACGGAAAGAAAGGCCTTGGGTTGAAATGCATCTCCGAGTGAAGAGAGGCTGCTGTGGAAAATGGCAGCTGACTTTGTGTGTGACTCAGACCGTTTCCATTCAAAGACACCTGGCTTTCTTTCTTTCTTCCTTTCTTTCTTCCTTCCTTTTTTTTTTTTTTTTTTGACGCCACTGCCTTGCAAGGAAATATGAGATATATGATTAGCGTCAAACAAAAAAAAAATATGTGCGCCTGAGTCACCTTGGTCCATCATCACTGCTGAATTTGGAGGAGGCGTGATCTGTAACAATTATTTGCATCTTGTGTTTATTTGTTTGTTTGCCGTGAAGCGATACCGGGTGAATAAGGAGACAAAATCCGTAAGGTTGTATTGATTTTGATGTTGGAGAGTCTCTTGTGTCGCGTTCAGCCGCGCCTTCTGACGTCACTCCTTCCTCCTTGTGTTCGGATATGACAGGCACACACGCGCGAACACACACACACACACACACACACACACACACACACACATCACTGGGGTCCTAATAATCCTGCTGATGTTGCTGTGGTTCTTATTGTTGTTGTTTAGCACTGAATGATCATTTCTAAATGATCATTAGTATAATGTGCCCTGCTGATGGGTCTCGTTCACTCTAATGGGTCTGTGTTTATGTGTTCATGTGTTTATATTAGTGATTATCGGAACAACCGAGAGAAAAAAACACTTAAAAACAAAACAAAAAAAAAATCATTCTGTTTTGCCTTTAATGCTTTGAATCGTTTATCCAAACTGGATTTGTTCAAGTCACAGACGAAGCATGGGTTTTTTTTGGTAAAAAAAATTTCAAAATATATATATATATATTTTTTTTCATATATATATATATATATATATATATATATATTTATTTTATTTTTTTACCCAAAACCCGTCTAATTCAGAGTACAGGATCTGTGTGAGCACAGATCTAATATCAAACGTCACCTTTGTTTTGTTTTATTTACTTATTTTCACCCATCCAGCTTTGGTGATCCGGTTTCCACTTCTCCTGTGTTTCGCAGGACATCACGCTCTCGGGCCGCAGTCTTCACTTAACTTAATGAAGACTTCCCATCAGTTAGAACCATTCTCTGTGACCAGTCTTATTTTTCGTTTGTTATGTTATAGAAGCTTATATAAAAATCATAGGAAATCATCAATAGGAGAAATACTCAAATCAGCCCATCTGGCAACCTCACATTTTCCATCTTATGATGATTGATTCGCTCAATCTACTGACCTTTATATGGATGTTTTTTTTTTTTTAGCATTGAACTGCTAGCCATTAGCTGATTGGATAGTTGAATGGTCAGGTGTACAAATGCTCCTATTGAGAATGAAGCGAAAGTGCATGTTTCTTGGTCCATGTATTTTAGAAGAATGTTTATGGTATGTTTAACACTTGTCGGATTTAAAATATTCAAATCATGACGAGAATCGTCTTGGTAATACTTTTTCAGGCCTCTTATCAAAACATAAATGCCACATTAAATGCCACTTGCACTTACAAAGTCCTAGAAGCAAAACAGAACATGGCAACGCTGTCTCAGTCATTATGAAATTTCTGTTCATTAAACACCATTGTTATAAGGTTATTATAACCATAATAGTCGTAAGAATCTGTATCATAGGTGTAATCTCTATTATAAGGGTGAATCCTACCACCTGTATCACCATTTTATCAGCACGTAACTTAAAAAAAGGCAACCATTTTAATTAATTGTTTGATTAATTTAAATACTAATTATCTCTTTTTATTTGCCCACCAATTTTAGAAAAAAAATAAAATTTTTTCTAATCAGGTTAAGGACTGATAGTTATGAAATTAAATAAAGTTGGCAGTGTATTTTATTTTTATTTTTACTATAATTGGTGGACAAATTAAAATGTCCTTGTGAAAGCTTTTCAGTAAGGTGGAAAAACGATGTTTGTAAGGTTGTTTACATGTACTGGCAACATTCTCATTGAAATGAGATTTTTTTTTAATAATGACAAAATATTAATTGAAGAAATTAATACAATTGACATTGACTTACTGTACACTGTAATTTACAGTATACATCATACAGTATGTAACCCCCTCTACACTGTTATTCTCAGTTTTAACACAAAGTAATAACGTACACACTGTACTGTAACCACACTGCACCTTGTCTCGTCCTGTCATGACCGTGGTTGATTGTGACCGTGGGTTTGACTTATGACGAAACCAAACATAGAACAATCCATTTGGCTCCTGCTACGTTGTATTTGGCATAATATTGAGAAATCTGCTCCCATCTTATATCTCAGTCTCCTACTGGGTGACAGATAATTTTGAGGTTTGCATTATGAAGGCCTACTGTTTACTCTCCGTCTAATACCAAGCAATGTTATCACCTTTGATAACCTAAGGCATAAGGATATTGCTATAATTAGACAGCTGACCTCCCGTGTGACTCCACAACGGAGTAGACAATTTAAGATTTAAGGTTCTCCTACCCTGCATACATTTCAGTGATCAGTGTGGGTTTAGGAAAGAGCATGAAAACAGGCCACACAATTACTTGGCATCAACCTGGATTCATTGTGAATGCTAGCTACCGTGTTGTTCTTTTGTGCTCAATGGGACAGTGAGACTTTTCCCAAATGGCCTTCAAATTGTAGCCAGACCCTAAATTACAAAAGCATACGACTTTGGTCATGACAGGGAGTGGGAAGGCTCATCTGAGATGGGTGTGGTCCCATCAGGGGGGGGATCATCACCATGGGCTACACCATGTAGTACAGCATGGGCGCTGTGAATCCAACAGACATGAAGTTGCTCCATGGTGGTCTATCCGCTTTTCTAGTGTCAGTCAGGTCCATCAGAGCCTGGGGTCAGATGACTCTTCCTCTGACAAATCGTCTCAGGTGGGCCTTTTTATGTTAGTTTTACTGAGAGCAGCTCTCCTACTAAGTTCACCAAATTACATTTAGACCTTATAGAGCAAACAGGAGTGGTGTCCTGGTTAATGGATATGTATTTCTATAATGGCAAGTCCAAGGTGGACTCCACCAATTAGCTTAATTCCATTTAATTGTAAGCAATGTACTGTAATGGAGCCAAACTGAGTGCTGGGACAAGACGCATGTACAGGCAAGTCTTCGTCAACCCCATAGGGGTATATGGTAGGATACTGGCGTATGGTACAGTGTTAGGAACAGCCTGCCACCTCAGATTATGCATTTATTTGCCACATAAACCCAAAAGGTCTCTCCTTATGAGTCTATGCAAGATGTTAAAAAGTAGTACAGCTCTTAGCTGACTTTCTCAAATTAAAATAATAACAAAAAGTGGAACAGTTGCATGCCATATTGATACTGTAAGCCGGCTTTTTAATCATTAAACCTGGGGAGTCCTTGTGAGTAAGCGAATGGCTTTTGAAAATCCACTCGCCACTCTAAGAACGCTCCCCTATAAAAGTGCTTCAGGTAGTGCTCAGTGTCCTGTAGTGTTATTAGGACCAAGTAGCAGCAGTTAAATAACAAATCATCTGTCACAGAGAAAAGACACTGGGGGATTCCATGTCTTAGAGTCGTTTTAGTGAGGCAAATTATCATCATGACCTATATGCAAGTCCCTACTGTGACATGTACTTAGTATCTGGCTCTCTGTAATGCTGCTAACTTCACATCACCATTTTACAGGCTTTAAAATCTTAATTTCCTGAATATGCCGGTCATTTCCGAAATCTTTTCATTCAGTCCCAATTCATTCAGGGGATTTTTTTTAGGATTTTAAGTGTCCTTTTCAGTGGATTTTTAGTGGCTATTTCATTAGCTGAGTCTGGGATTGGTATGTATGTCACCACAAAATTGCCCAGAAATTTACCTCAATACTGCGATGTTGCTTTCATTCCTCTAGCAAATGTTTACTTCATTTTTTTTTTTACTACTTCGAAAAAATAAATTTAATCTGTTTTTATTTTACAGTTAGTGGCCAACGGACAATTCAGGGTGCTGAAAGTGCCTCTGGGCTTCATCAAAGTCCTGGAATGGGTAGGTGTTTTTAAGCATCTAACTGTATTAAACATGTTAAACACAATGATAAAATGTTAATTAAGCATCTTTGCCTAAGCTCTTGTCAATAATTTATTCATATATCTGTGTATCTTGCTTTATGATTCATTGCTAGGTGCGTACCTACGCAAACTTAGTGTGATGAATACATGCACGCAATTAAACCCACTGCTGTTTTATCACGGGGGATTTTCTGACAGTTTTCTGACACCATGTAGGTGTCCATTCTATAAACTCGCATACTAAGATATCCTGCAGGATTCATTCAGCCTTAATTTAGCATCGTACCGGCATCGTAGTGACATCTGGTGGTGCTAAGATGCAGCATGTTTTATTGGCTTTATAGAACCGAAATGTAAATATATGTATATTAATGCAATGTTTTCTTTACTGTATCAGATGAAAAAAAATAACAGTTTTCCATTTTTTTCCTGTTAAAAATGACATTTAAAAAATAACATGTGATCATTTGAGACCATGCCTATTACATTTGCAATTCGACAATTAAAAATCTGATGATTAAATATGATCCACGGCCTTTCTTAATTTTTTTAAAACATGTACTTAATGATACAGTCCATATATTGTATATATATATATATATATATATATGTATATATATTTCCGTCTGTCTATTCTAACTAACTATTTTTCAAGTTTTATATAATTCAGTTTGATGTCAGCTGGCTTGGTTTAACCAGTGATCTGCAATGTGTGTGTCTGTATCCAACCACACTCCAGTTCCACTGTGTGACAGATGGCCGTGGATCTCTGTGATATTTAATAGCTCCATTTTTCATTTAACCCTCCTCCAAACTGCAGCCCACACCCTAGTGCATGTGATCTCTCAGTGATTCAGTCATCACAGATTTAATGCTGACCAGGAAATCTAATTATTATATATATATATATATATATATATATCTTATATATATATATATATATATATATATATATATATATATATATATATATATATATATATATATATATATATATATATATATATATATATATATATATATATATATATATATATACTATATATATATATATATATATATATATATATATATATATATCTATATATATATATATATATATATATGTGTGTGTGTTATATATATCTCTATATATATATATCTATATCTCTATATAGTCTCTCTCTCTCTATATCTCTATCTCTATCTATCTCTATATATATATCTGCAAATTTCCTGGTCTGTATTAAAGTCGGTGTTTATATATAGCTATTCACATGTACAGGCATTACCTAAATTAATTACAAAATAAATGTAACAGTAATTCATTATAGTTACTGAGAAAAAATGTGTAATTAAAGTTCACAGTTACTTGTGAAAATGTTCAAAATTACAAATAGGGTTACATCTTACTTTAGAAGACTGCAGTGGTTCTCAAATTGTGGGGTGCGACGCGATGCTGGGGGGATGGGCGTGTGCCCCCCCGGGGAATATGCCCTACTAGAATAAAGTGTAATTGCACATCCACTTCAGTGGAAAGCGTGTAACACCCACTAGGGCCCCCTAGGGCTTGACATTTTTTCCTTCGAATGTGAACTTAAAGCGCCACCTAGTGGACAAATGACAGTAATCAAATGTAATCAGCTACTTTTATAACGTACTTGAAAAGTTACACTACATATTACATTTTGAATAGGGCCATTTATCATCTGTAATCTATTACATTTCCAAAGTAACTTTCCCAACACTCTATACAGTGATATTCTCAAATGTACTTAATTAATCTTGTGCTTTGCAATTAAATTGGTAGGATACAAAAGGGGATGTATTTAGAACATGTTTGTAATCGAATGCAAGACATTTTTACTTATTCATAGACCCGCTTTTATGGACGCCATACCGTACGTTTGTGTTTGTGCCTTCAGGTGTTTGCCATCTTCGCGTTTTCCACCTGTGGGACTTACTCAGGCTCCTTTCGCGTAAGGGTGGAGTGCAAAAACAGATCAGAGAGCAATCCAAGAATAAATGTAGACTTTGACTACCCATTCAGGTAAATGACATTGTTTTTGTAATGTTTACATTCCTTTCTTGACCTTCTTTTAATTGACACAACCGTAGTATAAATGTAAATATGAATGACATTCTCAATGTATTTTGGTGCCCCGTTTATAAACAATTAAACACCTTTTTCAGGCTCCATCAAGTGTACTTTGATGCTCCAACCTGCAAGGGAAGGACTGAGCGTTTGTTCCTTACGGGTGACCACTCTTCCTCTGCTGAGTTCTTTGTCACCATTGGTGTTTTTGCTTTCCTGTACTCCATGGCAGCTCTTAGCGTCTACGTCTTCGCCTTTGAGAAATACCGTGAAAATAACAAGGGGCCGCTCATTGTGAGTTTGTATATCTATAATCGCCTTCCATTATCTATAATCTCCCGACAAAATTGTATGATTCATATGATTATGTCCTATTTTATAGGATTTCGGAGTGACGTGCGTATTTACCTTTATGTGGCTCGTGAGCTCGGCAGCATGGGCAAAGGGTTTATCGGACGTCAAGACAGCCACAGACCCGGAGACGGTGATTGAGCTCATCCCAGCCTGTGATATGGAAGGCAGTAGCTGTGGTGAGGTTCATGACCCTGTCATGTCCGGCCTTAACACCTCTGTGGTGAGTACGTTTCGCATGATATGGCTGTTTTGCCTATAGTTTATGAAGCAATAAATAGAATTACATCATGATACGAAGTAATTCGGTAACTAAATTCGTTGGCTATTTTTCAAAAGAAAATATGTGGCATAAAAACTCATTGTGTTTGATATTCTCTAAAGAATGTTTAATATGAAGTGTGAAAATTGCTTTTGATTGATGATAGGAACCAATAAACGCTTTAAAAACTGCTTGCTCTTTGCCAGTGTTAAATGTAGTAAATAATAGACTTTTTTTTTAAAAACGCTGTCAATTGAGTAACTATTTAATCTTGATTAATTACATTACATTAATTCTCGTGTGTAATTGCATAATCGCTCATTTTTATTTATTCTCAATGTACCTTAAATGAATACTTTTCACCTTTTTAGTACTTTAATCAACACAAGCATCGACACATAACTTTTGCTGTGTTTTTACATGTGCATCATGTTGTATTTTGGTGCTTGATTTGAGGCCTGATGCTATAATATAACAAATGCTTAGTGTTTTTTTACATTTATATTTTTAATAAAAATATTTAAATGGTCAAACAGAATTATGCACACTGCATTTATTGTGCATTAGTAAAAGTGTTGCTGTTAAAATTAACTTGTGTTAACATGTATAACATAGATAGATAGATAGATAGATAGATAGATAGATAGATAGATAGATAGATAGATAGATAGATAGATAGATAGATAGATAGATAGATAGATAGATAGATAGATAGATAGATAGATAGATAGATAGATAGATAGATAGATAGATAGATAGATAGATAGATAGACAGACAGACAGACAGACAGACAGACAGACAGACAGACAGACAGACAGTGTGTGTTTGTGTGTAATCTGTGTTTATGTGTAATCTGTGTTGTTGTACTTCCAGGTCTTTGGCTTTTTGAATCTGATCTTGTGGGCTGGCAACATCTGGTTCGTATTTAAAGAGACCGGTATAGTTGCTCCTTTCATGCGCCAGCCTCCTGCCCAGGAGAAGCAGCCGGCCCCTGACTCTTACGGCCAGCAGGGCTATGGGCAGCAGCCGGATATGTACTCGGGTTCCCAGGGAGGCTATCAGCCTGATTACAGCCAGCAGGGCTACAACCAGGGTGGAGATTATGGCCAGGGTGGCTACAACCAGCAGGGGGCACCCACTTCTTTCTCCAACCAGATGTAATAAGGCTTCAGTGGAGGAGGGAGATGGAAGCTGGTGAGTTCACTATAGTTAATATAGTATGTTTTGTTATTCATGTATAAGGGGCACGGTGGTTTAGTGGTTAGCACGTTCGCCTCACACCGCCAGGGTCCGGGTTCGATTCCCGTCTCGGCCATGTGTGTGTGGAGTTTGCATGTTCTCCCCGTGCCTCAGGGGGTTTTTCTCCGGGTTCTCCGGTTTCCTCCCGGTCCAAAAAAAAAAAAAACATGCACGGTAGGTTGATTGGCACCTTGGAAAATTGTCCCTAGTGTGTGTGAATGTGTGTGTGATTGTGTGTGTCCTGTGATGAGTTGGCATTCCATCCAGGGTGTATCCTGCCTTAATGCCCATAGACGCCTGAGATAGGCACAAATGAATAAATAATCTATATATAATAATATATATATATATATATATATATATATATATATATATATATATATATATATATATATATATATATATACTTTTTTCTCCTTCTGCTTGTTCTTACTCACTCTTCTTCTCCACAGAAAGAAGGTGATCGCGTGACCAAGGGAGTGTGGCAAACCTATCCATACACCCACACTCTTCCTTGTCTGTGTGTTTGTGAATATGTCTATGGACGTCACGATTGGGGGAGGGAACGGGGCAGGGTGATAAAATGAAGGAAGATGTAGGATATAAACAGAAAAGAAGGGACTATTCTGTGTGCTGTTCTTTATTGTGATGTGTAAAATTCAAATTAAAAAGTTAGGTATGATGGGATGAGGATACGCATAAATAAATAAAATATATAAAAAAAAGATATATAGATCAGTGCTATATAAATTTTCAATCGATGATGTTGACGATAGTTATGCTAAACTTTGAGAGAATGTATTTGTCTGTGCTGTATAAATCTTAATATGAAAAAAAAAATATATATATATATATACAATATTTCCTAAAGATCTGTTTGGGGATTCTTCTACTATAGTGTGTTATGTTTTAGGGAAGTTCGCTGATGATGAAACTAACTATGACAATGAGCTCTGAACCCGATGGAGAAAGTTCTCTGAGAAGTTATTCCGAAGAAGATTTTGAAATGTTTTCGATTCACCCCATATCTATTTTCTTCTCTCTTTTTTCTCTTTTTTTCATTGGTCATTGAGCTTAAAGACAATTCTGTTGAAAGCAATAGGGTATATGAGACCAAACTCCGAAATATTTTTGACACGAAAAACTATCTTGCAGTATTTTTTATTTTCTTTATATAACGTACATTTTCTGCAGTACGAGCTCGTGTGATAAGTTAAGCGTGGTTGCGTAGCCCCCCTAAATACTAAACTCCGTTTCCTATGCCGCTCAAACAGTGTATTAGTACCGTTTCATGCGATTGGAGGACTAGTGTAATACTAGACTTTTTATGTGTAGTGTGGACACCAGACAGAATCAGTGCTGTGAATAGAGTCGGTGGTAGTCTAGTTAAATGTGCCCGTTTCAATTTGCAGTTTGCAATTTGTTGTTTTGTCCCCTGTTTTTTTTTCCTTTCCTTCCCTTCTTTCTTTCCCTTTCGCACTCTTAGACACACTGAAATCTCTTTGGAACCTCTTTTTTGTTAGTGTAGCTATACTGAAATATATTTTCAAAGATATTTGTAAATATATATATGTATATGCCGTGCAAAATTTTGCAATCGAATGATTTACCATTTTATGTTACACAGCAAATCAATTGAAATATGTAACATCTGTATATGCACTAACTGGACTGATTAAAGTACTTGCATCATGTGGCTGTCAGAATAGACTGGTAGATCTGCTTGACTAATCAATCAATATGCAGGTGCCATTTATTATAAGATAGTGTAAGCTCTTTGAAAATCAGACCATTCGGATTAATTTGTGCATTTCAAGCTATGAGCATGAACGTGGGTTTGCGCATACAGAAACGTGCTTTGTATATCTGCACTTTCTTGTATGGTATCAGCCTTGAAATCTTGTTTTTTTTTTTCTTTGTTTGTTTGGTTTTTTTTTTAGCTGTAGTATTCTATATGCAAGAAAGAAGAATATACCCTGTCTAAAGGCTGAGGGACAACTCAGTCATACTTACAATCAGCGCATTCATTTGGCATTAATCGGGTAGATATTTTTACGATGAGCGGCTCGCTAGTTATGCATGATCACGTGCGCGTATGTCTAGCTTGATTCAATTTATGACTGGGTCTCATCTAATATTTGCACACTTTTGGTGTTCCATAAGTGCAAGGCAGTTTGAGTAGCTTTTGAGTAGATCTAGGAAGCCTGTGAACCCACAACCTTAGCACCTTGCTTTTTCTGTTCAGTCTATTCTTCTCTCTCTCTCTCTCTCTCTCTCTCTCTAATCTGTCCCGTTCCCTTTCTCCCTAATAAATATTCTATTCAACTACTCTGTTGTTAGTGGTGTTTGGTCCGTCTCGTGAAACTCTCGATGCCTTTGGGTTGTGCTGTATTTATTGTGTATAATATATTCTCAGCGTTCAAATGATGTTGATGACAGTGAATATGACCATGTTGAAAAATCACCAAAAATTATCCAGAAATTCTGTTGTATTGTTCTATGGAATCCATGAAGGAAAATATTCAATAAAGAATAAGTTATCCTGTTGAAAAATTTAAGTCTCCTTTCTTGATCGTGCAAGAGCGATTTCGCAAGAACCCATCTTTATTTTTAATGCTCAATAAAAGCCTAGTAGGAAATGTTACCGTTTATGGGAGTTCATTTTGCAATATACTTATCAGTTTGTTGGAGAATGAACATCAATACTTTTGGCCTTGTGACTCGCCAATTCACTGAGCAACATATAATATTTATTCCAATGATGTCTTCTGTCGGGCACCGTGGCTTAGCGGTTAGCACGTTCGCCTCACACCGCCAGGGTCCGGGTTCGATTCCCATCTCGGCCATGTGTGTGTGGAGTTTGCATGTTCTCCCCGTGCCTCAGGGGGTTTTTCTCCGGGTTCTCCGGTTTCCTCCCAGTCCAAAAACATGCACGGTAGGTTGATTGGCACCTTGGAAAATTGTCCCTAGTGTATGAATGTGTGTGTGATTGTGAGTGTGTGTGCCCTGCGATGGGTTGGCATTCCATCCAGGGTGTATCCTGCCTTAATGCTCATAGACGCCTGAGATAGGCACAGACTCCCCGTGACCCGAGGGAAGATCGGATAAAGCGGTAGAAGATGAATGAATGAATGTCTCCTGTCCACTATGGGCTATTGGAAACATTTCCACCCACCATCTTGTAGGAAATAATCCTTAACATAGAGTTACTTTTTACTAGGCCTACATGGGATTTTCCCCCCCGCAATGTTGTAGCCGACTTTAATCAGGTTCATTTAACAAAATGAATCTTTGACGTCCCTAATGAAAGAAAAAGATACTTGACTAAAAAATGTGGTACGCTTGGATTTTTTCATACATTATATCGTACTGGTCTATTTGCCTTGGCTTTAGGTTGAAATCCAACTGCACACTGATCCTGGTAGTATGGTATACAATCACACTGCAGTAAATAAAGATATTTATACCTCCAGTATAGGTTTCCACCCACAGCAGTTCATTTTTTATCCTTTTCGTTTATTTCCTTGTTTTAGTAACAACACATGTGTCATGATTATCCAGCAAGACGATTCCACGGTCGTCTCAGTGTTATTCTAAAACGTTTCATTTGCGATTCTCGAAATCCATCCTTTCAATATAAAAGCTTTTGCTAAAACAACTTTAGTATTTATAAAAATGGCACAGTATAAAAAGTGAAGAAAACAAACATTAATGTTCGGCGTCAAGTATTACAGACTTTAAATGAAATATACAATTTCAGTCAGTACAAAAAGTATAAACTATATACCAAATACTATATACCAAGAACTTAATTTAGTAAAAATTCATTAAATAGCCAACTTAGACTGTGTGTAGCACTTAAATATATGTCCCCATATTATGGAGATTTCCTGAATTTGTTTGTCACCTTACACCTCGGTGGGATCTATAAACTGGTCACCTCTAGGTTTAGGTGCTTCAACAGTGTGTTGTTTTTCCCATTGCTGAGTTCCTGCTGTGAACTGGTCCCCTGATAACGCAGTGGTCTTAGTGCAGTTTTTCATTCCATCTCTAAGCTCTGATAATTGGAGGGAATGACTCACAAGGGTACTGTTGACCTGGGATAAATAGCCATCTGAATGCTTCTCCAGTTCTCCTCGGATCACCTCCAAGTCTTCAGCCAGCTGTGACAAGCCACCGCACTGACCTTCTACTCGGCTCACGCGTCCCCCTACATCGGTCACCTCTTTCTGGACTCCCAAAGCAGTCGAGTGACAGGTTTCGAGCTCGGACGCCAGTCTGCGGCGTAGATTCTGCAACTCGCTCTTCAGGCGCGTTAGCCTCCTCTCCCCGGCACCCAACATAGATGCCTGCCGTCCAATCAGCTGCACCACGCCTTTAACCTGCTGTGCGAGCCTTTCCTCTCGCTCTTGCCAGGTAAGGTTAGTTTGTCCAACTTGCTGCACCACTTGCCCAAATGAGTCTTTTAGTCCACAAAGAGTGTGATTTACAGAGTGCATGCTCACTTTCAGCAGGGTTACCTCACTTTGAAGTTCCTTGTCTTCTTTCTCAGTCAGGTGCATGAGCAATGCGTTTAGAGTGCCATTCAAATGGTCCAGTCGTTCTGTTTGTGCATTGAGCTGCCCAGTAAGGTTTGCACGTGTTTCCTTCTCTTCAGCGTTTTTTACTGGTGTGGCATATCCTGTAAGGACTGCTTGTGGGGCACAAGACGAACTGCAGACAAGTTCAAGGGATTTAATCTGCTCCTGTATAAGGTCCAGATCCACCTCTACCCTATTTTTGAAAGACTTCACTTCTGTATCTAAAGTGGGAAGTGTCAGTCCTTCAAACAAAACGGGAGAAGTTGCATTACTCACTTCCGCAATGGCAGCAAACAGGCGAAATTCGAGATCTTTAACCTTTTCATCCAGGCAGTCACCTGGGATGATTCTAGCAGTTCTTCCACCAGAGCTTCCTTGTTGCTTCTCTGTTGTATTCAGAAGTGCCTCCACATAGGCCAGTCTACCTTCTATCATGCCTTCTATATGGTCTTTGTGGCCACCTAATACAGCTTGGAGGTGCCCTTGGGACTGGTTTAAGCCACCCATTGACTGCTCTAGTAGTACCAGCCTTTCGGTCATACCAGACATCGCCACGCAGCAAGCATCTTCAGGTTCTACACCTCGGAGGTCAGCATGAATTGTTGCAAGCTCCATTTTTATGGCAGTCACACTACCGTTTATGGCCTGCTCTAGCTGTTCCTGCCCATCTGTCAGCTGTTTCTTGCACTGGAGCTGTATTTCCATTACCCGCTCCTCACAGCGCTGCTCGGCAGTTTCCACACGCTTGTCAAATTCCCCTAGGACAGCCCCTCCTACCTTACTAAACTTGGTCTCCAAAAGTGCTTCCAGGGCTTGTTGAGAATCTGTGAAGTTGACTGGTCCACTGGAAAGCCTTTGCAGGGCACCCTCATGGTCCAGGACTGTTCTTTTTAACTCGACAAGATCTGTGCTTTTAGCAAGTACCTCTGCATGCAGCTCCGCTACCTTTTCAGCCAACTCACCCAGGTTTGGAAACTGACCTACGGCATCTGAACCCTCCAGATCTGGTGCTCCCCCGGGCAGGTCTCCAAATCCAACAGTCATATCCTGAGATGCAGCAGCTATGGGAGCCGGAACTGCGGATAGAAGCGTAGAGATCATGTGGTTCGCGTCTTCTCGAAGTGAGGCACGTAGGTGGTCTTCTAAGCCAGTCACTTTAGCTCGAAGTGTTTCAAGACCAAGAGAAAGTCGTTTCACATCTTCTTCCATCTGGTTTAAGCGTTCGACTCTGACACGGTTGGCGTCCACAGCTGCGGTGAAGAAATGCAGAGAAATTGTTCAGAGGGAAAAAAGCCAAACACGAATCTAATATAAGCTAAATAACCAAATGATGTTTTATTTATTATTTGAAAACACATATGTTAAAATAATAATAAAAAAAAGAATCTCACCCTGATTTGGTTCACTGTCACCTGAAAATGCCTGTATTTCAGGACCTGGCTTTGTCTCTGGATGTGGAATTGCCTGATGGTGAGCAGTTCTGGGATGCTGATAGTTTGTTACTGGTTCCTGATACTCTGAAATGTGATCCATACCAGAATCTTGATCATCAGAATCTGGATTGTGGTCTTCCAACACATTATCTGGATGATCTGTTTCAGGCTCCTGATAAGTCTCAAATGAACTTTCTGGATAAGATGGTGCAGCGTTAGGCCCTGGATATTCATCCATTCCATTTGATGGTGTCAACGGTTGATTCCAGGGGTTTCTGTTAAACTTGGAATGGGACATTGTGCCATGAAATGGAGGCATTGGACCTTTGTTGAAAGGCACTCGCTTCTCATAGGTATTCAGTGGTCTATTGTAGGCTGGTATATGTCCTTTTAAGGCAGGCATTGGGCCCTTGAAAGGTGGCATAGGGCCTTTGTAAGAAGACATAGGACCCTTACTTGCTGGCTGCGGCCCTTTATGAGATGGCATGGGGCCTTTGTAAGATGGCATATGACCCTTAAAAGGAGGCATTGCTTTCATTCCATAAGGAGTAGGTCCATAGTTACAGCCAACACCAGTGAAGCCAGGACAGCAGCGCCACTCTAATGCAGTCATTGTCTTGTGTTCCACTTTAAACATTGGCTTGTAAAACATCCGGTACCTAAGTGTGATATGAACTAATGTTAGAACATGGTGTTTCATTGCTTGACACTACATGCACTGATTTGCATATTCTGTATTAAAAGTTTTTAAAAACTTCAAAACATTTAGAATATATAAAGGGACAGCACATGCAATTCATTTTGGTGATGGGCTGACGGAAGGTAGAGGAGAAGAATGCTGAGGATGGAGGTACCAGGCAGGAGGAAAAGAGGAAGGACAAGGAGGAGGTTTATGGATGTGGTGTTGGAAGACATGCAGGTAGTTCAGGTGAAGATGAGGCAGATAAAGAGGACAGGGTGGTATGGAGATGCATTATCTACTGTGGCGCCCCCTAATGGGAGCAGCTGGAAGTAGAAGTAGAAGAATTAATTTGTTAATTATAAAATTTTATCATATATATATATATATATATATATATATATATATATATATATATATATATATATATATATGTATCGTATATATGTATTATGAGAAAATAATATAAGTAACACTGTACATATATATATATATATATACACACATACATATACATATATGTGTATGTATATATATATATATATATATATATATATATATATATATACATGTACAGTGTTTACTTATATTATTATAAAAGTTCATTTATAGTAGATATATAGATAGATTATTGTGCCGTTACTAACCTTAGTCCTGGACACTTCTTACCCAATCCACATTTTTTGTATTCTGCCTTCACATAAGGAGCTGCACCCTTCTGAACAGTGTAAGAAACACTCTTTTCCACTACATATGCACAGTGGTTTCTATAACAAAAGAGAAGGAAAATGGAAGCAAATCAGAATACAAACAAAAATCGACTAGGATGTTTAAGAATTTGAAAATACAAAGCAACTATTTGCTAACAAAAGTAAAAAGAATATTGAACTGACTTTATTATACATAATATTAGAATTAGATGCCTCTGTGTTTTTTGTTTCAGTTAGAAAATCTTAAATTAAAAAAAGGGAAATATCACCCTAAATACACAAACGAAACGAATTCAAGTATATCGTACAAACAAAGCACAACTTCCATGAAAACTGACAATACTCACTTATGTCTAGCAGTGGGCTTTTCAGAATGATGAGAATTGGCTCCTGACTTGTAAAAGCTGAAACCTTTGGGCTGGAAAGCCATGTGAGAATTTGTAGCAGTTATACTAACACTTAAAAAAAATAGTGGGCTCAAGAACTTTAGCCACGGCATCTTCAGATATGTGTCCTGAAAAAAAAGTCCAAGAACCAAAAAGACGTTCAGGATTGTCCAACCAATTTGCAGTCAAATGTCAAATGCCCATTTGTACTGGGGATGAGCTGAAGGCTTCTGTATTCTGGGAGTCAACCCTCACAACCACTAATAAAGGACTATGTAACCTAATTTACATAGTCCCACCCTTAATTCTACAAAATTCAACATAGAGAAGTGTGGCATATCTTTTACACACACACACACACACACACACACACACACAAATTACTTTTTATTTGCTTGTGACTTTCATTCTCTTGGTTTTCGGATTTCCTTTTACTGAATTAGCTTTAATTTATCCACACTGCTAAAAGACAGAAATGTATAGGGCTATTAGGTTCTTTAAAAAGGTAGTAAAAACAATAAAATAAAAACAGCAAAAATAAATAATAAATAATTAGTTCCTTTTATTTCATAACACTTTTCCATGTATTACAATTTGTGTGTATATATCTATATATATATATATATAATATATATATATATATATATATATATATATATATATATATATATATATATATATATATATATATATATATATATATGTGTGTGTGTGTGTGTGTGTGGGCACAGAAACATATACTGCCATTGAATTGTGGAATAAATAAGGGTAAATAAAGGGTAAATAAGGCCAGTTAAATGCATTTAATTCCCTGAAAAACATGGTGATAATGAAACGCACGTCAAATAAACAAAAATATTCTTTATATAATAAATAATCTAAAAAGCTTAATCTTTATTATAACCATGATCACTAAGCAAAACAGTCCTAAAAAGTAAGAGTTTTTTGTGGCATTCAGTTGTGGCTTTTTTTTTGTGGTGTCTTTGTGGTAAACTGTGAATTCTTATCCCACATCTGGAAGTGACCACTCAAACTGCTCAAGCACACGTTTAGTGTACACCACACCTCAATACCACCACTCCCCAGGCTCCCCAACCCCCACCCCTTCAACCAGTAGGCTTAAAAACAACCCACATCTTTGTTTAGTTCCTAAAGCAAGACTAATTGGTGGACAGGGTTTGCTTTGTTTCTAAGACCTTTACTACTACTGATGCAATGGATTTTCACATAGTGAATGGCAGATCTTTCATTCATACATCTGAATAAATAGAAAGTGTAATGTTTTTAAATAGCATTAAAAATAGTGACAACAATGTTTTAGTCATGTGAAATATCTTAGATGTCCCTCGTCGGTGGATACAGCATGTTCAGTGGATATAAAATAGAATAGATAGAAAATATAGTAAGTATATATAGTTTTGACTATATGACGTGAACTTAATAAATGTTGTATGAGCAGCATCTTGATGCTTACATCACTGTTTACACCACTGGACTAGGAACTCAATTAACATGCATTTCTTTAAAAACAACATTGTTGAAATCGTAGCTCATTGTTATCTTTTGGATGATAGATGTTAGAACACATTTTACTTGTTACTGATATACTGTTCATTCATTCATTCATCTTTTACCGCTATATCCGATCTTCCCTCGGGTCAAGGGGAGCCTGTGCCTATCTCAGGCGTCTATGGGCATTAAGGCAGGATACACCCTGGATGGAATGCCAACCCATCGCAGGACACACACACACTCACATTCACACACACACATTCATACACTAGGGACACAATTTTTCCAAGGTGCCAATCAACCTACCGTGCATGTTTTTGGACCGGGAGGAAACTGGAGAACCCGGAGGAAAACCCCCTGAGGCACGGGGAGAACATGCACAAACTCCACACACACATGGCTGAGACGGGAATCGAACCCGGATCCTGGAGGTGTGAGGCGAACGTGCTAACCACTGCTAAGCAATGTGAGTTAAGCCACCGTGCCCCCGATATACTGTTCATCAAAAATGAAAATAATTCCATTTGTGGTGAAGATTGTTGATTATTGACTTGTATTATTTTGCAGGTTATTACACATCAGCAGGGATTTCTTCAGCTTTTCATTTCTTCTATTAACAGTTGTTGTATTTTTGTTGCTACCATATCAGCTGCTGCTTTAAATCGTTCCAGCACTCTGGTTCTGTTCATACTCAGCAGATCACAGCACCCGTACACAATTTCTTGTCTCTCTTTCATTCCCTGCCACCTCCACCCAGGAAATGCATAATACAGCAACTGTTGAGAACCATAAACACCTGCCCAGAAGAAAGGTATGCTTTATTTCAGTGGTGGGCACAACCCATGCCCTTCAAATAGCTCCATGTCTAAACAGGGTGGGGTTTAATTTTCCTCCCCTTCACTACAATATGTTCCTTGTAGAAAATGAAGCTAGAAAGTTTGTAGTACATGGAGAGTCCATGTGTGTATGTATGTTATGCATGTATATAAGTGTGTATGTATGTTTGTTTACATGTACGTATGTTTGTATATATGTATGTATGCATTTTTGTAGGCATATATATATATATATAGATATATATATATATATATATATATATATATATATATACATACATATACATACATATAGTATATATACCTACAAAAATGCACATATATATATATATATATATATATATATATATATATATGTACAAGCTAGAAAGTTGTATATATATATATATATATATATGTATGTATGTATATATGTATGCATTTTAGTAGGTATATATATATATATATATATATATATATATATATATATATATAGATATATATAGACATCTGACATGTTCCTAAATATTTTCTTTTGTTGTTCTCGGGTTTTTTTCTTTGCTGCGTGTTCCCCCCAACTCTGTTTGTACATGACACAAACTTTCCACATTCCCCCGCTAGCTGTAAGGTTCTTAAAGTCAGCTTTGTGTTTGTCTTAGCACATCTGAAGTGTTTGGTGTGGAGTGTGACTGAAGACTTTTCCGGAAACAGTGTCCAGATTTAATTGCAAGTCTAGATGAAAATGCGCTTTTCGCGATTTTGCCTTTTGTGTAGATAAAAATAAATAGGAAAGTAAAGCCTAAAATCTATCCATACATTTTAACACAAGTGAACATCGTATGCAAAACAGTGCGTGTGTGATAAATAACCAGATAGGATAGGATAGGATAGGATAGATAGATAGATGATAGATAGATAGATAGATAGATAGATAGATAGATAGATAGATAGATAGATAGATAGATAGATAGATAGATAGATAGATAGATAGATAGATAGATAGATAGATAGATAGATAGATAGATAGATAGATAGATCTTTATTCATCCCTGACCTAAATCAGGTAACATAGACAAATAGGCATTTTTGGAAGGGCGTTTCTCGCTTACGGACCTTACCACTTTGAGAATGTCTGATCTCGTCTGATCTCAGAAACCAAGCAGAGTTGGGCCTGGTTAGTACTTGGATGGGAATACCAGGTGCTGCAAGCTTTAATTATTTTTTTTCTGGTTATATTACACTGTGATCTTAAAAATAATAAATAATATAATATATAATTACATATTAATTACATATTAAATATTACATATTACATATCACGGCATAGAAAATGGCGTTATATCTGCATAGCATCTTTTGAAAGGCTCAGTAATTTCTCATCCCAGAAAATCTTTAATCACGATGTTGCCAAATAGGAAGTGCATCTTGTCCATGTCATAGCTGTGCATTTACGTCAGTATTCTCCTTATTTTAAGCACAACTTTTCACAACTTTTGATTCTTGATCTTTGTTAACAGCTGGCCCATTCAAAGGCCACACAGTGATTAGAACCAACGTAGGGTATTTAGCTTCCCCTTGGGTTTTGAAATGAAAGATTCCTTATACAATCAATTTATAAAGCCACTTTTGGGTTTATCCGTTTTTTTTTTCATGGAAGATTGAACTAAATCGTTTCTATTTTTTAACGTCAGGAAGAAATCTCTAAAAGTAACAGCACTAACAGGAAAACCCATGTGATTCTGGGTAGTAGTGTGATTATGAATCCTTATTCATCTGTAACTGTATACTATAAAGTCTAGTGTGATGAAAAGATCCACAGAGTGGGCATGAGAGTTTGCATTTTTTATTTTCTTTGACTTTTTTGTCGATTTGTTATTTGCTGAATAATTGAGCATAGACTGTTTACAGAATGGGCAATCTGATCAACTTCAGCAATCTTTAGAGTATGGGCAATCTAACACAGCAATCTAATGCTAAAAGTTAAGCTATAGGCAAGAATAATGTGTGTGTGTGTGTGTGTGTGTGTGTGTGTGTGTGTGTGTGTGTGTGTGTGTGTGTGAGAGAGAGAGAGAGAGATTTAAAGACAGACAGCATGCTGATTCTGTGTGTAAATTTCAATATAGCATAAAGACTAATATAAATCTCAATTGCTGATATCATTTGCCATGACTATTGAATATTGAAGTTTTATACTTATGCATTGCAAAAGTATTCATACCTTTGAACTACAAGCGTAATTGTATTTTATTGAGATTTTATGAGGGGGCACGGTGGCTTAGTGGTTAGCACGTTCGCCTCACACCGCCAGGGTCCGGGTTCGATTCCCGTCTCGGCCATGTGTGTGTGGAGTTTGCATGTTCTCCCCGTGCCTCAGGGGTTTTTTCTCCGGGTTCTCCGGTTTCCTCCCCGGTCCAAAAACATGCACGGTAGGTTGATTGGCACCTTGGAAAATTGTCCCTAGTGTATGAATGTGTGTGCGAATGTGAGTGTGTGTGTCCTGAGATGGGTTGGCATTCCATCCAGGGTGTATCCTGCCTTAATGCCCATAGACACCTGAGATAGGCACAGGCTCCCCGTGACCCGAGGGAAGATCAGACATAGCGGTAGAAGATGAATGAATGAATGAATGAGATTTTATATGATAGATCAGCACAAAGTTTCACATAAATGTCAAGTACAAGAATAAGTAGTGGTGTGTATATGTATTCGTCAATGCTTTTCACTGCTGCAAGTCTTTTTTGTGCATGTCTCTACCAGCTTTGCACATCGAGAGACTGTCATTTTTCTTCTTTGCAATATAGCACCAGTTGAAGCAAGATTGGACGGAGAACGTCTGTAAACACCAATTTTCAAGTCTTGTCAAAGATTCTAAATAGGATTTAGGGCTGGTCCATTCTAACACATGAATATGCTTTGGTTTCAACCATTCCGTTGTAGCTCTGACTCTATGTATAGGGTCGTTGTCCTATGGAAGATGAACCTCCGCCCCAGTCTCAAGTCTTTTGAAGCCTCTAAGGTTTTCTTCCAGTATTGCCATGTATTTAGCCCCACCCATCTTCTCATCAACTTTGACCAGCTTCCCTGTTCTTGCTAAAGAAAAGCATCCCCACATCATAATGCTGTCACCACCGTGTTTCACGATGGCGATGGGGTATTCAGACTAGGGTTCACACACATAGCATTTTGCATGTAGGCCAAAAAGTTAAGCAGCACCTTCTTCCACATGTTTCCTGTGACCCTTACATGACTTGTGGCAAACTGCAAATGGGACATCTTCTTTCTTTTTTTGAACAATGGCTTTCTTTTTACCACTCGTCCATAATAGCCAGATTGGTGGAGTGCATGACTAATAGTTGTGATGATGAACAGACTCTCAGGTGGGAGTGCTGTGGATCTCTGCAGCTCCTCTAGAGTTAACACGGGCCTTCTAGCTGCTTCTTGGATCAATGCTCTTCTCCCCCAGCATGTCAGTGTAGGCGGACGGCCATGTCATGGTAGGTTAGAGGGTGGTTGTGCCATACTCTTTCCATTTTCGGATGATGGATTGAACAGTGCTCTGAGGCCTTGAACAAACCTCTGAGGCCTTCACAGAACAGCTGTAATTATACTGGGATTAAATGCACACTGGATTGCACTGCATTTATTCATATTCTAATAATAATAGCCTTTATTTGTCACATATATATTACAGCACAGTGAAATTCTTTTCTTCGCATATCCCAGCTTGATGTTGGTAGTTGGGGTCAGAGAGCAGGGTCAGCCATTATACGGCACCCCTGGAGCAGAGAGGGTTAAGGGTCTTGCTCAAGGACCCAAGCGCGGCAGCTTGGCCATACTGGGGCTCGAACCCGGATCTTCCGATCAGCAGCCTAGCGCCTTAGACCACTGAGCTACCCCTCCCTTGAACTGAGCTACCCCCTCCCTGACCAGAACTTTGTACCGCTATATCCGATCTTCCCTCGGGTCAATGGGAGCCTGTGCCTATCTCAGGCGTCTATGGGCATTAAGGTAGGATACACACAAACACACACACACACAAACACACACACGCTCACATTCCCACACTAGGGACAATTTTCCAAGGTGCCAATTAACCTACCGTGCATGTTTTTGGACCAGGGGGAACCTGGAGAAAAAAACACTGAACACGGGTAGAACATGCAAACTCCACACACACACATGGCCGAGACGGGAATCAAACCCGGACCGCTTTGCCGCTTTTCAAATTTCTTTTTTATAAAAAAACACCTTAAACACCACCTATCATTTCCCCCAGTAAAATCCCAATAAAATACATTGAAGTTTGTAGTTATAACATGACAAAATGTGGACATTTTTTAACGGGTATGAATACTTTTGGAATGCAATGTACATAACTTTCTTCTAACTGCCTATTCATTTACAGGTTGGCAGCAAATGAGGTGATCTTAGTCCATCCATCACTTCACAGCACCTGACCACAACGCTGACCACATCACTTTGCTCTTTGCATCTAAATCACATACATTATTCAATACATTTTCAGCACTTGTCTCGCTGCTACCATTCCATAACATCTTATATAATTCTTGTCTGTACATTCCCATATGAACTCACATTCCCATATGAATTTCCCTGTGTGATCCATCTTCTAGATATTCTATAATAAGCGGAACATTTTGATCTAATCAAGCGATGGATGTAAAACAATGTAATAGGCAATGTATTGCAAGAGTATTTAGAGTGTTATACTATTACGCTATTCATTTTATTAATTTAATAACTGCAATAATCAAATGCAAGAAAAGAGGTAACACATCTAGCATTTAATGTCTTTTATAGATTTCTTAAACCACAGCTGGTGCCTGGCACAGCTATAATATACAGATGTGTACTAAAAGGATGTTCGTGGACAATTATATACAGAGCAGTAGCACAATAGCATTCTCTGCATCACTCGCCCTTTATATCAAACCCTCAAACAAAGTTTTTGAAAGCAAGCATTTTCAAAAAAAATGTTTCTGTTTTTCAACCCAGACACAAAATTATACATTTGAGCAGTTTTTAGCAAAAACATAATTCCAAGCACAAGTACCCTAGATATCATAAAGGATCATTAGGTTCAGTACCTGGCCCCCTATCTAATCCTATTTAGATTTAAAGCAAATTTAGATAGTGAAGCAAAGGTGAAATACTGCAACACTTTTTGCGCAGTGTAAAATTGTTTCGGGTTTTAGAGTAGCAAAGTCAAAATCAGTGTGTAAGGGATAGAGACAGGGGTGTTCTGGATTGAGATGTGCCTCCAATTTCAAAAGAGGTGCCCGAGAATGAGATTTACATACCAAATCAGTGTGAAGCCTGACTCCATTATGACAGGGAAAAAAAAAACTCTCTCAGGTAATTCGGTAGTTAATGGGGTGAAACTAAGTTCATTAAAAAATAAAAATTTGGAGTAGAACTTTCTATATACTTTGCATATATTTCTCAGTGAAAAATGTTCATCGTCACAGGGGCAGACAGATTTTTTTACAGGGGCAGATCATTCCGACACCCTATTGGTTTGAAAGTAGTTTTCAGTTCTTTTTCACTTTTACTTGAGTAAAAAACTTGAGTTGATGCTTGAACTTCTACAGACGTGTTTTTAAACCCTAATATCTATACGTCTGCCTGAGTAATGAATGGAAATACCTTTGACACCGGTAGAAATTATATTGTAGGTGTAAAATCAGGTAGATGAATATACAACCATAATCCATGTAGATATATATATATATATATATATATATATATATATATATATATATAGATATAGATAGATAGATAGATAGATAGATAGATAGATAGATAGATAGATAGATAGATAGATAGATAGATAGATAGATAGATATTACGTTACTGTTTTTGGTTTGTTATAACTTTTTGCACATCCAAATATATTTGCAACTAGCACTCACACATTCATTCATTCATTTTCTACCGCTTTATCCGATCTTCCCTCGGGTCACAGGGAGCCTGTGCCTATCTCAGGCGTCTATGGGCATTAAGGCAGGATACACCCTGGATGGAATGCCAACCCATCGCAGGGCACACACACACACACACACACACACACACACACACACATTCATACACTAGGGACAATTTTCCAAGGTGTCAATCAACCTACCGTGCATGTTTTTGGACCTGGGGGAAACCGGAGAACCCGGAGAAAAAACCCCTGAGGCACGGGGAGAACATGCAAACTCCACACACACATGACCGAGACAGGAATCGAACCCGGATCCTGGCGGTGTGAGGCGAATGTGCTAACCACTACGCCACCGTGCCCTAGCACTTTATCATTATCTAATATATTTTCTCTCATTTCTTTAGATAGATATATGCAATTTACCAATCCAGGACAAATAATTCTTATTAAATTATATTAATTCGTAAATTGCATTTGATTTATATATATATATATATATATATGGTTCTCTTTCTTTACACAGCACCTCAACTGCTCTAAGGTGGTTTATTTATTAAGAGAAGCAAACATATTCCATATTCTACTCCAAAATGCTAATCAACAGCATTTAAGAAAATGACGTGTAATCCTATTCTGCAGTGTGAAGGACAGCTGTTCTAATCCTGTGAATTTGCCAAGCTTACTGAGCCAAATATTCACCAGGGGAATGAAGTCTTCTCATTAAACACAATGATGTTTTAACAGTAGAGCTGTGATTTGTCAGTCAGCACACATACTAGCTACACTGTGAAATGCATAGTCTGTACAAAGAACTTTCTAAATGAGGTTGCCTTTATCCTTATTACAGCAATATGTGTTCTTTACAGCTTCAACAAAGCTTCAAACACATACATCCTATTCAAAATTTTAATTGAATGGACTTGGAGTTAAGTTCTCCGGAGACCGTTTTTAAAGTTTCGACATCTAACGGCCTTGTACGGCAATCAATAACACTCAAGAATGCCACTCTAGAAGATGAGGCTGTTTTTATCTGTGGCTCAATCACATTATGTAATAATATGAGTGCTTTTCCATAGATCTCAGATAACATTTGTGTTTGGGGAAGGAGAGAGGGTTGGATAAACAAATTGATTAGAAAGGACACGAGCTTCTAAAGCGTCTACAAGTATACTGGTATACAATATACACATTTAAATGGGACTAAGGTGGCGTTATGTTATAATTAACACATACACTGAACATGAAATCTTTTTATATTTGTTAATAAGATATTAAATAATAGATTTTTTAATTTCCTTATTTTCGGTGAGTGGTTGAGTGATTCTGTAATCACACATCATAAAATGTGCAGTATTTATAGACATTGATGAGTATTTTTGTAAGTCATCGTTCTCCTAATTCAAGTTTCTTCATTAAAAAAAACAAAAACAAAAAACAAAACAAACAACAGCAACACCGTGACACCAAAACCACCAAAACCGCATTCTCTCAAAACGGCCTGATTTTCACATTTTGCATCCTCAGAGCTCACAAGAGACTTTCTAAGTACTTAAGTACTTACAACTAATATGTCCTTAATATGTACATAAACGTGATGAGGTTTGTATAGAAAACCTCATCAAATGTAGAATCTTTATACTACTTTATAATGTTATAATCACTGAATTATGCGTCTTTTGGCCACAGTCTTTGGATAATTCATGTGCTTTAATGGATCGAAATAGTAAAAACAAATAAAACAACTGCTTTATATTTAAAGAAGTAAATTAAATCATGTACACTATGAAGTAAAAGTTTTGTCACACATTCTCCTGATGTGGTTTCTCTTTATTTTTCGACTATGAACGTGTGTGAAACGATCCAGTAAGCACGGTAAACAACCCAGAATGTATTTAGGATTTCCATTTCTTCTACATAGTGGCCTTTCGCTTTGAATACAGTTTCACACACTCTTGGCATTCTCTCACTTAGACTCTTGATAATCGCATAGAATGATTTTCTAACAGGTTCACAGAAATGTTGACCCCTTGTTGCCAGCTTTTCCTTCACTCTCTGGACCAACACATTCCAAAGCATTTCAAGTGAATTTATATCAGCTTATTCCACTGCATCACTCTTTTTTTAGGATGAATAGTTCTTATATAACCTGGAGGTGAGTATGGGGGTTCATTTTCCTGTTGGAAAAGAAATTACTGTATGATCCATATGTATACCATTTGGCTTGTCACTGCAAAACACTTTGGTATCCATACTATTTAAGTCTGCTGTCAATTTTGACTAAACCACCAACAGTGTCAGTGAAGCACATAATCTATATATTCATAATCTATATGTCTGACAAAGATGAAATGATGATTTCCTGATGCTGGTCATTCTTATTCTGCAGCAGAGGTAGCTCGTTGTTGACCTTTCCTGGGTTGAGCCTTATTGGGGTTTATTTCATCATAGTTTTTGCACTTCTAAATATATTAAAATGCCTTGAGATTCTTCGTATTGACTGCCTTTTCTCTTTACTCAATACTCAAAAGTGCCATAAAATGGATTTGTACTGTAGTAGCTGTAATAGAGCTATTAAAGAGCTCAACTTTCCTCTGCAGAAGAAACAGACAGCCGTGGCACATTAATTAGGCAAGAAATGTCAAAATGTACTCTTGACAAGGCACCAGTGACTACCACATGAATCTGCTAAGAGAATGCCATTAGTTAGTTAGCCAAACTGTCAGCAAAGCTAAATGTAGCTACTTTGGAGAATATCATTCATTCATTCATTCATCTTCTACCGCTTTATCCGATCTTCCTCGGGTCACGGGGAGCCTGTGCCTATCTCAGGCGTCTATGGGCATTAAGGCAGGATACACCCTGGATGGAATGCCAACCCATCGCAGGGCACACACACACACATTCACGCACACATTCATACACTAGGGACAATTTTCCAAGGTGCCAATCAACCTAACCTACCGTGCATGTTTTTTTGGACCGGGGGAAACCAGGGAGAAACCCGGAGAAGAAAAAAAACCCGGAGGAAAACCCTGAGGCAGGCACGGGGAGAACATCCTGCACAAACTCCACACACACATTCCCGAGACGGGAACTCGACACCGAGACGGGAATCGAACCCGGATCCTGGCGGCGTGAGGCGAACGTGCTAACCACTAAGCCACCGTGCTTATTTTATATTGGAGAATATAAAATATTAAAATATATTCTTTGTTGTTGTTTTTTTGTTTACTACATAAATCCATACATGTTCTTTCATAGTTTTGATGGCTATATTATAATGGATAATTATAGTATATATAAAACATATTATAATGTAATTCTATATTATATGTATAATGTTGAAAATGATTAAAAAAAATAAAGAAAAAAAAAACAATAAAGGAGAAGGTGTGTCCAAACTTTTAACTTTTAATTTATCATTTTGCTTCGGGTCTACTTTCTCCATATGCTATTTCATGTACACGCAAAACGTGTCAATGTTTCAAACATTTCCTCTTCATTCATTGTTGTCAAATCCAGTGTCAAGTGTATGATTTGTTGTTTATTGGTCTATTAAACTAAGCAAACGGGCAGTTCCATTAAATCATTACATTTTTAATACACTGGATTACTACTTGCATGTTGAAATGAAAGTAATTTGGACTTTTCCACAATGGACTGAGACGCAGTATTCAGAATTATATGTATAGGCTGCTGAAATGACCTCATGTCTTTGATAATGATATAAAAACAAATCAGCAATATCCAAAATAAATCATTTGTCTGTGTTTAATGATGAGAAAAGAAATGCTTGGCAAACGTATAATCTGTTTGTCTAAGATGTTCTTATTGTGTGTCTTTGCTTAGAGAAAACCAGTGCTTGGTAATTTCACAGCCCCTGCTTTCATGACAAAATTGTGTTTGCTATCTTGCAGCTACTGCGCCGATGTGTCAAGCTTGTGATTCCCATTCCACACACTGTAAATAGATGTAAATTAAATCGATGCATATCTGATTTCATATGCAGGGACAGACAGACAGCTTTAATATGGCTATGGAGGGAAAGTGTCAGCAATTTTGCTGGGTACTGATTGGATAAATTAAGGGCATTCTTCCTAACTGATAAGGACTATTTCTATTCCAAGAGTTGTTCTGCCCTGCTATTCAAAGTATAATGGAACCCATTTAACTGACCCAATCTTACAGTGGAAGCATGTTTTTCCCATGTGTATGACGCTTGTATGTGAGCTGTGTCTTACAATACGCTCCTTGTACAATCAGCAACAACAAATCTTTATTCTTCCTGAAAATATGAGTGGAAAACCTTACCCACCAGACCACCGCATTTCACTAAGGAAAAGTAAATTACTTACCTTGCCTGGGAGCAATTTAAAGCTCATTTAATGAGGTCAGGAAATACTTAAACACAGGTTTAACAAATGCTTGTTTATTTCTTGTTGAACCTTGAAGTTACTTTCACTTGGTTGTGTTTTTTTAACTCAAAGTTAAATGTTTTTCACTTGCTCATTACAGACCTACATACATGATGTCGAAATGCTGCACTCTAGTGTGCAACATAGTCAAAGGGGCACATATTTGGCATATATATGTATATATATATGTGTGTGTGTGTGTGTGTGTGTGGGCATGGTGGTTTAGTGGTTAACACGTTCGCCTCACACCACCACGGTCCAGGTTCGATTCCCCATCTCGGCCATGTGTGTTTGGCGTTTGCATGTTCTCCCCGTGCCTCAGGGGTTTTTTCTCTGGGTTCTCCGGTTTCCTCCCGGTCCAAAAACATGCACAGTAGGTTGATTGACACCTTGGAAAATGGTCCCTAGTGTATGAATGTGTGGGTGAGTGTGTGTGTGTGTGTGTGTGCCCTCCGATGGGTTGGCATTCCATACCGGGCGTATCCTGCCTTAATGTCCATAGACGCCTGAGAGAAGCACAGGCTCCCCGTGACCCGAGGGAAGATTGGATATAGTGGTAGAAGATGAATGAATGAATGATATACTATATATATACTATATTGTGTATCTTTTATACAGTGAGATCCTGTGGTTCACTCAATGCATGTTAATGTCTTGTTTGTTTGGCTCTTTATGCATTGCGTGGGTTGACTTGACAGGACACAAGCTACAAAACAGGTCATAATATAATATGATATCATGAGCATGAAATGCTGCTTGATAAGTTTTTCCCTACAAATGTGTTCTTGTGCTCGGTGGCAAGACACTGTGCTATTCAACATTGCATGCCTATGAGCTTTTCACCTATTGTTTCAGGCTATACTGTGCCGTTGTGAGGAGAGTGGTTTAAATACATATGCGCACAATAAGCTTCGTGTCTCTCCGGTTGGTGTTGTTTGACAGAAGAAGACTAGACAAAATGTGGGAATTAGCAATGGCTAATGCTGGCAGTAATGAGTTTCAAAAGCAAACACAATGAAATGTATTGAGTGAGTTCCTTTTCAGTGACACAATGATGGGTATTCAAAATGGCTATACAGAGCGTGTGAATTAGCACCGCACAACTTTAAGACAAGGTTTTTTTTTTTTTTGCCACAAAAAGGAATCAATAAATAAAGGGAACCTAGAGCTGGGACCAGATTACTATTATTGAATAGTTACTGAATAATATACTTTAATATAATTTAATAAAAACTGTTACTACTGTGACTTATTATTATTATTATTATTATTATTCATCTTTGAGTTTTGTGTGTTTCCTAGCAGCAGTAAACCTGGAGCCTATTTTAGCAAAACCATTGAAAGCACCAGGCAATCATATCTTCTACACTAAGATCAATTTAGAGTCAATAATTCACTTACCAGTTGGAAATCAAAGAATCCAAACAAAATGGACAAAGGACAAAACATGTGAAAATCCTCACAGTGATCAAAGTCCATGATTAAACCATGTTTAGTTGTAAAGGAGCAAAGCACACTACAGTACATGACCACTGTTTCCATTATTGTTTATTTTATTATTATTCCTATTTTTATGTTTGTTTGTTTTTTATTTACTATTATTATACTGACAGTTGGTTGCAGAGGCTAGAAAACATATCCTGATTACAACAATATCTATGACAATTTCACAAACTTCATCCATTTTTTTTATCCTACTAACATGAGTGTGAAAAATATAACAATGTTTTAATTAATTAAGCAGTTTGGCTGGTTATTTAGTCCATGCCCTTCTCTACCTGCCATGTAATTTATTTATAATACAACTTGAGTGTTTATTTGAGTAATTAATTTAATTACAGACTATAGTGGGACCTTTCAATATCGTGGCTTTTCAAAAGAGATTATTGGCTAAATTCAAAATAGCTCCGAATTTATAGGAACTAGATAGATATTCGACTTAGTGGCGCCAACGTCCTACGCATTCTATGTCTTAAAAAGAATAAAATGGTGTTTGTGACCAAGTTAAGTACAATTTAAGTGGACATTCACAAAATACTAAAATACAGTTTATTAAAACAGACTGAAACAAGCTTTAGCTAATGGTGTTCAAGTTTCCATTGCTTTTCAACAATGATTTCATGCAAGTGCTAATTTAATAAAAGCGATGTTAATGTTCATAGACTTATGATAATTAGAAACCTTTTGTAAAACAGATTTGTGAATTTGTTTATGCCATATTATTTCTCTCTGCTTATTGCTATGACACCAAAGTGTTACTGATTTGTTCAATACATTTAAAGCACATACTAGTGATGAAATATTTTTCCCTTGTAGATTAAAATTAATCTCCTAGAGATTCTGGAAGCTGGAATCAGATGTGACTTGCTGCCCAAATTCAGAAACATTCAAAGCCCTTTTATAGAAGTCCTTGTTTTAACACAGCTTGTAAGATTAAAGTATTGCTTTGAGGTGAATTTAGCAAAAATATATTTGGATACACAAACCTTTGATCGAGACAGATTCCTTAATTTCCAGCAACATCCCCCAATAAATTAAAGTATGTAATTATTCATATTCAGTATTCATGGTATTAATAGTAGGAGTAGATTCCTTGGAAAGTCGCCATGCAAACAGACATTCATCAGTTCACTTACTGAAATTTAGGAAGTGAAAGTACGCAAAGACAGACAGTAGACCTGAGCATAGGACTATATCAAATATCTTGAAGGTGTGTGGCAGAAATGCTGATATGCCTAACCAGCTATTCTGAACAGTGATTCTTTTATTGTGTACCTATAGCATACATTAATTGAAATGAGATAAAAGTAATACAAGACTACTGCTATTATAAAATACGACATTATAAAGCTTGAAACGTGTGAATGCTTTCCCCAATATAATTCCCATTTTCTTTGATGATGATGTGTGATTTAATCCAGTAAAATAATTCATTTGACAGTTAATTTAAGACTACTTCTATATTATAACAATCGCAGTTATGTAGGAGGTAATTTCTATGCTAATGTGAATAGAAATTGAACGCTTATTCTTTTGTTAATATGTGGTCTAGTCAGGAGACGTGTTCTGTAGGTTTACCTTCTGGCTTGACTAATTATTGTGTTGTTCAATGTCATGTTAATGAGATTACATACCTATGTTTGCAGTTAATTTAAGCGAACAACATATATATATATATATATATATATATATATATATATATATATATATATATATATATATATAATATATATAATATAATATAAGGCTATATATAATATATATATATAAATATAATATATAAATGCTTTCTGGCTTCGGCGGTTCCAGGAAGGCGGTGCTTGGCTCTGATTGACGTCGCTGTCACCTGTGCAGAAATGGGCGGGGCCTCCGCGCTAGCGTTTTTTTTATTGGCGTGCTGGTATTCCTCGCCTCACACTCTCGCGCGCGCTCCTTCTCGCGCACTGTAGGCTAGGTCGGTTTGCACGCGCAGCCAAGCGAAAGCCCCGCCGCTGATTCCGGCTGAGGCTGTCGGGTCGTGCGGAGGAAAATGGGAGCTCACACCGCCAAACTTTTTCACTAAGAGGATTCCCAGACGCTTTAATGGCATGGCTGTCGACGGTAAATTGCCTTTCATTGTGTTTATTTTGTAAACAAATGCAAATGTTCGTGTTTGTTTGTTTGGGTTTTTTTTTTTTTTTGGTGCGGACAAATGGTTACCACTTTCGACCAAACAGGGTAAATAAATATCCAAAGGTGTGAAACTTTCACACATTTGAAACTTTAGGGTTTAGTTTGTTCCGGAGAGTCTAAATGCAATGTGAAAACTATTTACAGTATTATAATGCGTGGTATTTCACATAGAAATGATAGGAGTTCGTTTTAAATTACATAGTCAGGAATGACGTATGTTGTCATGCTGTTTTATGATATATATATATATATATATATATATATAGAATATATATATATATATATATATATATATATATATATATATATATATATATATACACTTCTATTTTCGAAACAATGCAAACATAAATAATTATGACCCGAAATGTTTTTCAGTCACGCGAAGAAACTTTGACTCGTTTAAGTCCTTTTTGTATACATAATTCCAGACCTTCCTGTTTCCACTGTTTATGCACTTCCTTTGCTTATTCTACTCATGCTTTTACTCTGTGCAGTTTTGGGTTGTGGGAAAGCTCATGGGAATTGTTTTGCAGATTACAAAGGACTAATAAGCTGTAGTACAGGTCTGTCATTACACTGATTCTGTCTTCCTGGTCTGAACTAGTCCTTCCTGAAAGTACCAATCTACACACACACACACACACCCACACATTTACATTTTACATTTAGACATTTGGCAGGCGCTTTTGTTCAGAGACTTGTATTGTAGGCAAAACAAAGCACCCTGAGAATGTTTCACAAGTGAAGATTGGTTTGTTGAAGTCATATGAAGTCAAATATTATAAAATGACTATTTTGGATCCAAGTGCATAAAGAAAACTACTGTTAAGAATACTTCGTCTACCACTACAATAACTGCAATAAGTAGTCCCTGCAGTCAAAAGTTCAGAAGGCATTAGCCTGGCTATTTTAAGACCAATAATAAGCGACTGAACACAAAAACCTATCCACAAATACCCCTGACTTGCTTACTACCCACTCACCCAAGCACCCATTCAGACCGAACACCCACCCACCCACGTGACCAAATATACGCTCAGTACTACCACCCACACATCTGTCCATGTATACACACCGACAAAACTACAACAAGTACAATTTATTTCATACACACACGCACACCCTGAACACACACTGCTAAACAAGACTATAAACTGAGACACATGGAAAACTTTAGCTTTTGATCATTGCTTTTATTAACAGCGGATCCATTTACCTGCTGAGAAGCTCACCATTGCTTTAATAGTGACTTGCAAATTCATCCTGGCATTCGTCTGCATCAGTAATTAAGCACCGGTGCTGGAGGGGCTGGCTGCAGACCTGTCTCAGCCTTTCCCTTCGAACTCATTACTCTGCACAGATGTTGCATTTCACTCATCCTGTGAAGTTCAAAGCCCCACACTGGTTTGCATAGCCTGCATGATGCATACAGACTGCATGACAGACTTGCACCCGTTCAACCTGTGAAAAAAAAGAAATTCTTGGCTTCTTGTCTTATTATGGAAATGTTTTTGCATCCTTGCATTAATTTTATGTTTTAATGAGTGAAGTATCAGTGTGAATAAATAAACAAGATTCACGAAAGCCATTCACCTTGAATCACCTTTCCAAAAGGATGCAAGTATAGTATATCCTATAATATATATATATATATAGATATCATTCCACTAATCTATATCTATATATCTATATATATATATATATATATATATATATATATATATATATATATATATATATATATATACTATATATAATATATATATATATATATATATTGTGTGTGTAATTGCCATTTTCGTCTTTGCATTAACAATTCCAAACCTGAATTAGAAAAGCTACATTTCCAAAGTAATTACCCATAGCGTTGATTCCAGGATTAGTTATTTGATTTTTATGATGAGTTATGTTGATGGTGTCTAATATCTCTGCTTGCTTTGTCTTCTGTTCCACAAAGCCTACATGCAGCATAATATCCAATCATTTTAACTCCTTCGCCCCCCCCCCTCTAACTCCCCATATTCCCACACAAATCCCATCCCTCCCATACCCACTTCAGAAACTCTGTAATGAAAGCCACTTTGTTATTGTGTGACTCTGTCCGAAGCGGATCGTGTTTACTTCACATAGACCATGGTCAGATGAACAGACTTGATGAGAACTGCCTTTGTAGGTCTGTAGGAGCTGGGGGTGGGGGACAAGGGCAAGAAAGGCAAGCAAGATTTCATCACATCAAGCTCCCTGCCTTCTTTTACACACACACACACACACACACACACACACACACACACACACACACACAAGGCCCCTACATTATCACGGTTGACTGGTTGTCCTCGGTTCAGCTATGACAACATTGTCAATTAGAGGAGTGAGATTTTAATGAGCTTGTGCACAGTGCCTGAACACTTTTCTGTAAACACACTGGCCACTCGCCCTTCACTGAGAAAACATACTCCGGCTGCGTCCTGAATCATTAATGTTGGTGCTGGAATATGCATGGCGAGCAAGGATGTACACACACACACACACACATACCAGCGATCAGAGGGCCAGTGGATCTTTGGATGCAAGACTAATATAATATCTGGCAGTTGACATAAGCTGTGCTGCTAGGGGTTTGCCAACATCTGATGCAGGAGTTAACTTGAGAGAGATCCTTTGTCCAGTGCTGCAAATCACATCACCTTTCACTGTCTGTAGGTGGATATGTGGAAGCGAGCAGTAATCACAACAGAGGTACATAGAGACAGTACATCATTTAGAGCCAAATATCGCTGTGGCAGTGAGGGACCAGTCATGCAAATGTGTTGCAGCCAAAATGGGTGGTGCAGTTTTCCATGTGGGTTTAGTTTCAGAGTACGCCTGTCATGATAACTAGTTTTGTTGCATGGTATATTTTTGCAGAAATGATCGTGTTAAACAGTAGTCGTTCATTTTATAGACAAATCTGTGCCGATAATATAGTGTAACAATGTAATAATTCAAGTGCACCTGTTCAAAGAGCAATGAAATTTCATTTCTTAACAATAGTTATAAAAAATATTGTCTATAATGAGATTATTTGAAGCAGAAGAACGTATCTTTGGACAACGTTATGAATTCTGTGTGTTCATCTTTGTTGTCACCAGTTTGTTAGACTAAATTTGGTTCTAGCTAAATATGAATTTGAATGTGCATATTTTATATTAAACTATACAAATGTTCCAAGTTTAAGGTTTAATTTGACAGCCCTAGAGCAATGCGCACATTTCTGAAATGTTGGTGACATTCATTCTTGTGTAAACAAGCATTGGAGGGAAAAAAAACAGGGGAAAGATCCTGTTCTGCGAACATGACTGAGGTCGTGTGTACATATTGTATAATAAGTCAGTAACGTGCATATCATGACAAGGCTACTTCAGGGTGATGTCTCTAGGTCAGATGTGGGGAAACTAACTTCTGATTCTTTAAATGCAATAAAATTAGACTAACAATATCCATTTCCCTTGGAAAATCCATATGCTGCTGTTTTCACTAAATCCGATATCCACTGCAGCTTCACAACCTTACTATATATATATATATATATATATATATATATATATATATATATATATATATATATATTGCAAGTACAAGAAGAATGTTTCTTTTAATAAAAAATTAAACAACTATTAATAAAGAATTCACTTTGTCTAGATTTTAGTCTGCCAAGTTTTTGTTTTGCCTGAAGGTGAAACAGAGCAGCCAGAATAGAGGTTACCTTCTTAAGTGTCAAGCTCTCTTTTTCTCTCTCCTTCTATAGCTGCCTCCAGCTTTAGTTTCTGTCGTCCTGCAGTAGAGTACAAGGCACTTCCAGAGGACTTTAAGTACCAGCTGAGCCGCTGCACAGGTGGAAATCTTACCTGGCACGAGTGTCGTGGGAACAAAACAGCAGGCGGTCGTACTGTCAAACTCCTACAGCAACCAGGAACCGAAGCTTTGCAGGTAACTGTACAGTACAGACATCATACACCATACAAAATGTTCATATTAATGGTACTCGATGCTGTCACTTTTAGAAGGTTTAGAAGGTTTAGTGACATGCTGAACTTGTGACATGTCTTCCAGACATAGACAGGCAACCTTGATGTAATCCTTAAACTTCAACCATGTCTATATCTTTATATTTTTCTAGGCCATTGAATAATTCACAATAGCTAATAAATAGTTAATAGCCAAAGAGACATATCTTTTTCCATGATTTTTTCCCCCCTCTCTTGCCATTGAAATTGCCTGAAGTGTGATCTGTTCAAGCAGCTGCTTTGTGTTTTTTGTTCAGTTTATATTTTCTCTAACCATTTTTCCCCCAGACTAAATCATTAGCTATTGTTTGTTATAGACTGGAGGCATTTCAGAGTATTGTGAATCCTGTCTAAATGCCTCATTCGGTCGTTTTGTTGAAAGCAAAAATACCTAAAACATCTTTTCTTTAGAGTCCAAAGGTTGTGTTTGCATTCTTTTGGAGTAGTTTATGTTTGTCCTTAAAAGGCTTGAACATGCACTGCTTTAATGACTAAAGTTGCTGTTAAATTATTGGCACCATTTTTCCCCCTCTTATCTATCATGGCTATGACTGTGGAATGACAGCCAAATGTAAAAAGGCAATCGAATTACTTTATGCAAACTTTTTTTATGCAAATGAAATAAATAGTTCCTAGTTATCAATGCATGGATATATTAACTTGAGTGGAATTTCAAGCAAAATGTATGATGTGCATTTGCTGGATTTCACTTTTCTTATAGAATCCCAGTAATTCAGCAGTTGTTCTACTTCAAATTCATCACAATGCAAAGAGCAAAAAAGCTTCAGAGTCGAACCAGAATTCTTTTTTCATTCGGCAATGTAAAATGAACAAACTTTAAACTCTGCACGATCTACAGTGTAATATGTACAATATAATGCAAGTATCTTAATTATATTTCAAAAATATTGGTTTATAATCCCCAGGCATTATGCTACAGGAATTATTCATCTATATCTAATATGGAGTTATGAATAGTCCCTCAGAATATAGTGGCTTGAAGTTCTTAGCTACATCCTTCTGCTTTATCCAAAAAAAACAACAAAAGAACTGCTAGAGGAAAGGTATGATGGTGTGACAGGGATAATGAGGACCTTACAGCTGGGAGAAAGCAGTGATCATTTCTAAGCACCCTGTCAGTTAGGGCTGTAATGCTTTCATACTTTAGCTTCATGTCTTTAAACAGACATTCCTTTTATGGCTGTAGTTCACATATTAAACGGTGCTACAGGAGAGCGTTCTTCCACACCTATCTTTTTTTTTTTCTTTTCATTAATAAGATATCAGGCTGATATCATGCATGCGCTTCTTTTTTTTTATGTTCCCTCAACAAAGGCAGTGAATGGCCATGAATGAAATAAAGGTCTAACGGATTAAAGAAAGATTAAATTCAGCAATGCACCCTCTTTGTTTTGGTCTGTCTTTTTATTCTCATTTCTCCCTTTCTTACCCATCCCCCATTGCTCTCTATTCAGCCATCCATCCAAATCAAGACTTTATTTGGAGAAAATGGGAAAGATGCAGTTGAGCCGGGAGGCAGAGCAAAGTAAAGGCTCTGGTTCCAGAATGGTTTTAAATAGACTGTAAAGTCTCTTAGCTTCCGAATACTGGTAATGGATGATTGAACACTACAGGCAGATATGTGAACCATAGTGTATGTACTGAACTCAAGCTGAGCCTTTACATTTTCATATTGACGAAGTAACCTTCTTGCATGCCCCTCAGAGGTTACGGTATACAGTTTCAGTCAATAGGCTTGGGTTCTTTAAAGATTCTTATAGATCTGTGTACAAGTTTTATTATATGTTTATCCAAAACAACTGTTCCAAGTAAATAAACCTTTCAAACTTAGTTGAAATTGTTTTTATTTTGGATTTTGAGTAATTAAGTGCCAGCACTATATAACTAAATGATACGTTTTAAGATTGTATTTTTTTTTAATTGTTGTTAGTGTACAATATGCTTCACAGTGAATAACAATCATGAACTTAATTTTATTTTATTCATGATAATCGTCTTTAGATTTTTACATATATTACTACTGCTACTGATGATAATAGCTACAACAACAACAACAATAATAATAATAATGACTTCATCTATTAAATTTATATTAAAGTGACATGAAAGAATAATATGTTCTAATACTTGCAGATGGAATTTTATCCTAATATCCTGAATATCCTAACCAATTAAAAATTAATTGAAATGACTAATGGGAAATTAATGGAAATTAATTACAGAACAGTAAATAGACCTATGAAATGCATATTAACATACATATGGCATATGATATGACATATGAAACTCTTACATATAACACATGCATTTCAACAATTCAGAGGTGTCAGTGCACACATCACATCACTGATGAAGCATTCAACAGTGAAAGGATAAATAAAAACAAAATAACATTTAAAGGCTTTTCCTTGATTATATAGAAGGAATCTCTGTTATTCCTTCTAGATATAAAATGTCTGTAATTGTTATTATGTAACCTAGTCTTAAAAGCTATATACAGTGGGATCTTAAACTCACTAGACCACACTGAAAATCTGAGTGAATATATAGATGTTAATTTTAAATGTTTACACACAACAGAGATGTTTGATAATATATTTATTACAAAGAAAGCAAGTAAAGATTCAAAACTTGCAAAGTTTCTATTTAAGCAAAATTTTGACCAGAAAAACGAGGATTTTCCTCGCGTGTAATCTCGTACAACGAAGAACATAAATGTCAACATTAAAGTAAAAAATGGGAAAATACTAATTCTGAAAAAAAGTATTTTAACTATTTAACATTTCTAACATTATTATGCTGGATGCCTTTCCATGCAACAGAAGATAATAATAATAATAATAATAATACTAATGAGAATGAGACAAAAAACAACAACAATAATAAAAAATAATAGTAAAATACAATCATCATTCTTTGGATTTAGCAAATATGGGGTTATCAGGATATGACCTATGAATTATTATTATTATTATTAGTAGTAGTAGTAGTAGTAGTAGTAGTAGTGGTGGTGGTAGTAGTAAAGCTCATTATTTTGCCACCATGTTCCTGTGTCTTTAAAAGCAAAATATTTAAAGAAAAGTTATGTGAGGGTTGCTTTTTTTTTTCCTTTCTTTTGTAAAATAAAGTTATTTCATGAACACTAGGTTAGCTTTGATGAGAATTGTAGTGGGCGTTCTGGTGTGCCCCACATGCAAGCGGTAATCAGAGCTTCAGCTACATTCGTTTTTTGTTCTAAGTGAACCAATGATCAAAAGCCCCATATAATTAGTCTCCCATATTAATATACCTCTTGCACAGTCAAAGCAGTAACCGCTGAAATCTTGGGAAATTTTCAGCTATTTCTGGCCTCAATGTGAATCATGATTTCTCAAAAATAATGAGAGTTAGCACTGTCCAGACAGATCAGGGCACGTGGACTGTGGGGATACTTTGTATTTATATGACTTCCTAATGGAAGTAGCCATCCATTAGAGTTAAGGAATTTTTGTGTCTTATTTTTTTTCCCCAAGAGTAGAAAGTAGGAATGAAAGGAGCAAAGTTGGAAGGAAGGAAGGAAGGAAAGACAGGCAGATAGACGGACCATAATGAGGATTTAATGCTGATGGTGGTGATTTGTCTACAAGACCATAGCAGGTTGAGAGCAATGTATGCCAGATTCCATCTCATTAGTGTATTCTATAATTACCCTTCAGAGGCAGGCTTGTCTATACAGGGGCTGTATAAATCATAAAACTATTAGCTAGTCCACTGCAAATAAAATGGCTTTGCCATTCTGATGTTTTTGTTGCTTTTTTTGACTAGCTAAAGTACAGAAGTTAATGTAATGTATATTGTAAAATAGAATGAGTAAATGAGCAGACAGCAGATTGTGTTTACACACTCATTGTAAAGCTAGCAAGCCACTAGTGATATTTAGTGTTCCATCATTAAGAAACTGTATTGTCTGGTTATTGATTGTTTTCTCTTAGGATGTTTAACCGTAAATAGTTTTTTTATTTATTAGAATTGTGTTCTCTACCTAAATTAGTCTTAGCCACGTACCATCCACCAGCCAGCGCTTGCAAATCATATGTCCGCTAGCAGTGTCACTCTGACCGAGAGGAGAGTAATAGGAGCAGGTATCTGTTTATCGAACCTACAAGTTCATTCAACATCACTGAATAAAACATTAATAGCCAGGACATGAAGGGTGTTTACACAGTCATGGTATGCTACCATTGTCATGTTGGGGAAGTGATGTCAGTAACAATAATATGGACAGAAGACCAACACTGCAGTGCAAATAAATGTCCACTGACTAATAATGTATTGGTGTGTGACTATTAGTTGTAGTTGTTATTTATATATATGATTAGTTTCTATGGGGGAGTCTCTTGTGGTTCCAGCCATGTTAGAGAGGATAAATGGAATAGAAAAGGCCATATGTATCCGACCAGTCCAAATAGGGAGTACTATTCTCTGATTCAGCTTTGTGTGTGTGCACATGTGTGTCTGCTGTTACACATGAAAGATCTCCCTTGGGCCACTGAAGAGAGAACACTGCAGTTAAAATGGCTGTCAGGGAGGGAGGGAGAGAGTGTGAGGGCAAAAACTGTGAAGGAGAAAGAAAATTGGAGATAAATGGGAGTGGGCCAGAATAAAAAAAAAAAGAAAAAACCTACACAGATGGCAGTTAATGGGTCATCAAAGCAAACAAATAGCAAAAAAGGCACAAAATTGCTGTGAATAATGGAAAGGACTTTGCAGGAGTGAATAATACAGCAAATTAAACATTTTGTGTTCACATCGCTTGACTTTGGAAAATGTCTAATAATTACAATAAATTCCTTGATAAAACTTAACGGTGAATAGAAACAGAAAAATATTTTCTGTTTAAAGTTCTTAGTGATTACAAACATTTTTAGTGACCCTTTTGTTAGCAGTGATGCACTGTGACGCTTTTCTAGCTATGATTGGGTTTTGGGGACACCTGCAACAGCATTTGTGCTGACACGATGCTCAATATAACTAAATAGCTTTTAGATGGCCTTAGTTAAATGAGGTCTGTTTATGGCATTGTGGGTCCGTCAATGTGTTGGCCAAAATGACTACAATCCGAGATGGAATAATCCATCTTAATTACTGACAGCACATAGAGCAGAACACTGCTATTACGGGAGAAAAAGATTTATTTCCCAGAGCTCTCTGCAGCAGTTTGAATGTCATCACCGTCACGGGATATTGCTTACTTATTCAAGAGAAAGAAGATAGAGGTACATATATGTATGTGGGGGGGGGCACTTGTTATGGTATCAATGGAAAGCATTCCTAACAAGCTTTGGCAAATGACGAACGATACACAGTCTTCGACGCCTACAATTGGAATGTGTTCTCCCATTTCACTGGAATTGTTTTTTGTTCTCTTTCTCTCTCTCTCTCTGTGTCACTCTCTCTCTTTCACTTTTATTTCTGTTTTCTGTTTTAGCTGCACACAGGGGATGCATACTCTGTGTACCATACCAGTCCAACCCTGCCAAGTCTGTCTAGGCCAGTGGTTCTGTGGTCCCAACAGGATGTGTGTCGATGGTTAAAGAAACACTGTCCTCACAACTATCTGACCTACGTGGAGGCTTTTTCACACCACGCCATTACAGGTACATTCTCTATACAATTTTTTTTTTTGTTTTATTTTGTTGGATCTAACTTCTGGCGTGCATGGCACTATTATATCTAAAAGTTATAAGAATAATGTGATAAATGTAACTTAATATATTTTGTCAGCAAAAAAAGTAGAACTGATGACAGCGTTTTTAAACAAGTTAAAGTAAAGGTAGTTTGGGGCCTGGCATGTACTCGAGTAAATTACTACTTCCTGATTTAGCTAGATCTCATATCGCATTAATATATTGTTTAAAAAAATAATAATTTCAAATTGTGCTGCTTAATGAATGTATACAACCTGAATATCCACCATATAGAAGACAAGCAGAGAAAGAATGAGGATGATGATGATCAGGCGATCGTGTCTCAGTTTTCAGTCATGTTTACATCTCCGATTCCCTCTGTCTTATCCACATATCCACGCACTACATCTGTGGTGCGTTAAAGCTAGGAAATGGTACACCAGTGGTGGGTTGTTCAAGTAGCGCCATGACAAGAAATGGTTGATGGGATGAAAATGCTATGCAATTGGTGGAAAAAAATTATATATTACCAAGTATATTAAAAAAAGTCTTGTTTGAAAATGTAAGAAGTAGAAAGTACATATATTTGTATAACAGAATTTAATGAGTGAAAGTAAAAAAAAAATCTAGCTAAAAAAAAAATCTATCATTACTACAGTAAAGCGAAATAGTAACTAGCATGTTCACTATAACATGCCCCATTGAATAGAATGTGTTGTCTAATTATTTCATAAAGTAAACATAATTCGCCGTGCTAAAGGCATTAAATATTAACACTAAGTAACACACAAAAAGAATTTAATAGGTTTCAGGTGCACAATGAAATGCATAAAAAGACACTAAGAAAGAGTCAAAGCAAAATGACTCAGAGATATGCAATAATCCAAAACACATGGCAGCAGAATTAATGTAATGAAGGAACGTCTACAAACTTTGCATTTATTGAAAATAATGCATTAAATGCTTTTTCTTTTATTTAATCATGTTGAAGTTTTGCAACGTTTATGCTCATATTATTATTCAAGAATGGCAACACTGTATAAAAGAATAAAGTAATTAAGCTTCAGCTCAACCGGCACAGCTATGTCTTGTTTTAGAGCTCTCTAAAACATTTTTAGTTATGGTTTGATTACTTGGAATTAGATCCTCTCTCCCCACTGTTTGTATGTACACTTCCTGCCCAGATCCATGGAATTTGGCATGGCTTTTACTTTTAACTACAGAGGTAAAGCCATTTCAAGGACAGGTACAGAATTAGAAATGTAGTAATCTGTCCATCCAAACTATTAAATAATGTAACTTTAAGGATAAGATTTTACTGTTATCTGTTTAAAATTTGTCATGGTCAGTTGATGCGCATAAAAAGGTACACTTTCTAGTATACATAGATTATAGCATTTTAAGCCGAGGGTCAGTCATGGTGCAGCGCCCCTGGAGCACAGAGGGTAAGGGCCTTGCTCAAGGACCCAAGAGCTACACCACTCCCACTACTTATTATATAATAATAATTGTTATAATTAATAATAACATAAACAACAATAATAATATAATGATAATTATACATGTGTAATAAGTTGTATAGCTATCATTGTTGTCTGACTTTTTTGCCATCTTTCTCACTACTGCTACACATTTCTTTCGACTGAATATTTAACTTGCTATGTAAATTAATTTACATTTTCTTTTTTTTTTATTTAATTGTATTTATTTTTATTTTTGTACTTATTTTACTATGAGTAATAGCAACTCAACAATTTCCCTATGGGGTCAATAAAGTATTCTGATTTTGATTCTAATTAATATGAGACCAAAATCTGTAGAAATAGTTATATAGTGCTAGAAATGGTGCTATTTCAATCTGCAAATAAGTGAATGAATGTGGTGATGAAATGATGTTAAATGATTATTTTTTGTTTAATGATTAATGCCAGCCCTGTGCGAGAGGGCAACAATTTATATCAATGCATCTAGAGTGGCTGGTGGCCTCAGTGGTCTGAAGTCATTACAGCCATGTTTAAGAAGGCAGAGAAGCCTTGATCCATTAGTTAATTTTAATGAGGGCATTCTGTCACTATCTAATATTACCTGCACAACGTAGCGTTTGAAGATGTGCATAAATCTGTTTGAGGTGAAGTTGAGGAAAGCAGAAAGTAATTTTTGGTATTTGTGTGCTTGCCATGATAACCGAGTGTGTATGGTTTTCTAAATCCTTTTGTCCACGTATATTGTGCTTATACCTCTACTTCTGGTTTTCCCACTAACATGGTTAGCCTTCAAAATTTTGATTGTTGTCTCAATGTCTCTTGGCCTTTTTGTACTAGCGTGAGGACATGTTTTATATATGAGACTACAAAGCACTAATGTAAGTCGCACCGGATAAGGGCATCTGTCAAACGCCGTAAATGTAAATGTAAATTTTCTCTGTTTCCGCCCTCTCCTTCTACAGAGAGTCCCATCTGGCTCACTGTTCCTGTCCTCTCTCTCTAATTGAACATAAAGCATCTGGGCTCAGATGTTATGCAAGTGACAAAAGGAGACAGAGAGACATGACCGAGACGGGTGAATGACCGAGATACTGAGAGAGAGAGGCTTTGCCTGCTATTTGAGGACAGGACAAGACAAGGCAAAGAAGGGCAGCAGAGTGCTTGGCTATTCAGTGCTTTAAAACAAAAGGGTTTAGAAAACCAGCAAGCTCAGTAGACTTCAGGGCCATGAAAATGACTTCAGGCTTGGATGGCACTCAGGGAGCAGCTTTAGCCGGATGCTATAATTACACTCAGCATCTCCCCCACTTGTGATTTGCTTGAAGGATCCCAATGAGTAGGGGAGATCCGTCTACGATTTAACAGCAATTTGGAAGCCGGAGTACTTGAGGTTCCCGGTTTCAGGCTTGGCTTCCCTCAAGATTTTTGGCTAATTAAAAGCAAATTACTCCAAAACATCAGCGTTCGATTAATCCTAACGACTTGGACAACAAAGGAGCTTTCGTGAAAAGTAATTCATTCCATGTTGAAAATAATATTCGAGACAAAACTGGGTGAAAATTGGGAAGGTAAAATGATCCGCATATTAATTAAAGCACAACATGTCTGCCAGACTGTTGTGTTTGGCATTCCTTTTAAGAAACAGCATGGAGGAAAACAACCTCAGAGACATACAACAACTCTGCAGAGTCACAGATGACCTTCAGGCTTCAGCTCCCTTTCCTGTGTGTGTGTGTGTGTGTGTGTGTGTGTGTGTGTGTGTGTGTGTGTGTGTGTGTGTGTGTGTGTGTGTGTGTGTGTGTGTGTGTGTGTGTGTGTGTGTGTGTGTGTGTGTGTGTGTGTGTGTGTGTGTGTGTGTGTGTGTGTGTGTGTGTGTCAGCCCATCTGTATCTGCCTGTGTAAGAGCTGTTGTGTGGACAGTGACCCAATTTTATACATGATTTAATCTTTTGCTCGCCATCCAATCAACACTTCCACCTAGGATCATATTAATTTGCATTTTAATCGGCTGGGTTTTTAAAAAAAAAAAAACAGTCTCAGAATAATGTGGTGCTAAATCTTTTTTAAGAACATCGTCTCTCACACAGACATGACAGTGTTTATATCATCAGAGACCATTCTTTTTTTCCTACTAAATCTGAGTATATCTTTAGGAATATTTAATTGTGTCTGTCATGGGTATTGATTCATAAATACACAAATACATACAAGTCAAAAGACCTATCTATCTCTCTCTCTCTCTCGCTCTCTCTGTCTTTCTCTCTGTCTCCCTCCCTCAATCTCATAGGCCGAGCTTTGTTGAGACTGAATGGCGAGAAGTTGGAGAGAATGGGTCTGGTTCAGGAAACTCTCAGACAGGAACTTCTACAGCAGGTCCTACAACTGCAAGTCCAAGAGGAGAGACGCAACCTTCAGCTGCTCAGCAGAGGTGAAAGGAAGCTGGAAAACCCACTCAGACAGACATTCCTTTTTTTTTTTTTTTAAATAGATCTGTTTAAATGTTTTGATCAAGCCATCTTTTGTAAAAAAAAAAAAATCAGTTTCAGAAACAATTATTTTCTTTGTCACATAATTCATCACCCATAATTTCGAACCAAGACAGCTTAGTTGCATTTAATGCCGGACAAATGTCGGAATATTTTTAACCAGTTGGAGAAAATGGAGAAGCCGAAGTTATTTTGACTTCTGTGCCAGTAAAACGAAGGCAGCAGTGCTGCAGGACATGGACAGGTTTCAATCTAGAGATAAATTACAGGCAAGGTTATTAGGTGTGAATTATGCGCAGTGAAAAGAAAATGGTGTGACATGAAAACGGAGGAGGGGAAAAACATCTACACTAGACCATTTTAAAACTGTTTGAGGCTGGAAGTGTTGCACAGTTCAAAGAAAATGCCGTGGCAAACCGAACAGATTTATAAAGCAGCTTTCATCCTCTGTATTAAAAAAAAAAACATACTGGTCTTTAAATATTCTCTCTTTCATGAGCATAATGTTCAACAAATCTACACGCAAAAAGCCGCAAACATAAACAAATAGAATTTTCAATTTTACAGTATAATCTATTTATATGTAAAAGAAGTAATCCATACAAATTATGAAACGTGAAGTCAAGGTTTATGAATACATTTACACACACTCAGGAAATGAGAATTATACAAAAGCATTGTTTTCTTAGAATTACAGGGTTTTCATGAATACTAAATTTCTCGTGTAAATGTGTAGAAACAAACGATTTCTGAATTAATTTGTTTGTATCCAGCTATTTCAATGAGGCACAAGGTGCGAATTGTAAAGGAAGGGAAAGAGTGATTGTGTTTGTTTCTCCATATGAGCAGGATCTCTCTTGCTGGGGAGGATTATGTATTCATTCCTTTCTTCTCCTTCTCTTCCTCTGACTGCAGGGACTTTTGGGAACCTGTCGTAGCTACAGCCATGCGTGGGAAGCTCTGCCAGGCTCAGTATGCTGTGAGAGGGCATCGAGGTATGGGGCCACAGGCTGTGTATATGCAAGAAGAGACCTCTGTCTTTGACTGCCACAGGCCACTGAGGCTTTGGCAGAGCTTTCAGCATCACCAGCTAAACCTTCATGTCCATCGGAAATTCCAGAAGAGCACAAACCTGAATCTGCAGCAACAAGGAGAATCAACAATCCCTCCTTAACCTCCCCTCCGAGAATACTGCACTACTCTCTAGTGCAGGGATCACCAACCTTTTTGTAACTGAGAGCTACTACATGGACACCGAGTCATATAAAGGGCTACCAGTTTGAAATACTCCTCTGAAATAACAAATTTACCTTTAGTTATATATTATTATTATTATTATTATTATTAATGATACTCATTTATCTATGTAAATACACTTGACAGTGACTATCAACAACGAATTAACTACATTTTACATTATAGACGCATCTCACTGATGAGTTGTGCACTTTTTATAGCAAGCCTGAGAGCTACTCATGTGCTCCTTGGGGGCTACCTGGTGCCCACGGGCACCACGTTGGTGACCCCTGCTCTAGTGTCTCTGGGAGCACAAGTGGAACTTTAACCAGGAGTGCTGGGAAACATGGGTTTTTTCGCTGTTCACCTTAAGCTGCTTTCTTCTGTTGGAAACGTTTTTCATTTTCATGACAACAAGCGATTTAGTCCACAAAGACGGAGTGGGTGATTTTTCCACTGCACAATAACTCCCTGTAATAATCTTGCAAGGCAGAAGTGTCAGCTAGAAGACAGACGGAATCAGCAACAGTGTAATTACACAAAAATTACGAAAGCAGCAAGCCTTGACATGCCTATCTAAGGTACCACATCTAACTGTGAAACGTCAGAGTGGTATTGTGGAACAGCGCGAAGGAAAAGATGGGGTGATAAAAACGAGCAAATAAATAAATAAAGAAGCCCATCAGGACTTTACATTGTTTAACACGTACTGAATTAAATGCTGTGTTTAAAAACATATATATGAAAGAAAACATTTACTGTAAGTAGGCATCATTTTGGGATATTAGAGTATTACAGAAATTCCACAGTGTAAAGGGATAACATTCTCGCCATACTCTGTCTCACATACAGAACAGTCATAGATTTAAAAAGAAAATCAGGCTTTAAAAAATACATATATACACACATTATATATATATATATATATATATATATATATATATATATATATATATATATATATATATATATATATATATATATATATATATATATATATATATATATATATATATATTGTATGTGTATGTATGTATGTACATTTTTATATGGTGCATTCTTTGTGTTTCTTTGAAATAATATTTTTAATATGTAAATAAAAACATGACAATATTAGACCAAGGTAATTGTATAAAACTTCTTAGTATTTCATTTGGCACTAATGTATTTCACCCCAAGACTGTGATATGTGGGTTCCAATGTATGATGTTGTTGCTTAGTAGTGCTAATCAAGCTAATTTGATTTGGATTGACATTGTGTACAAGTATTGTAGCCTCAGTACAATGTGCCAACACTACCTCACTGCTGGCTCTCCATGTTGATTGTTTGGGAGTGTATTGTTCAGGCTTTTTTTATATATGATTTTGTATATGACTTTATGTGTAGCCTTCATGTCTGATAGACAGACTGTTACTTTTTGATCACAGTATCTCATGGTGTAGCCTACTGGACGAATATAATACGCAAAACTGATTAAGCTTGACTTGTGCATAGTTTTTTTTTCCTCTGGCAATGAATAAATATATCTGTGTGGGATTTGAACGGTGGGTTACATCTCATTTGCACAAATACAGCTTAAGACTATCGTCGGAGCCACATGCATGCTACATTGTTTGTTATAATGGATTTTGCTCATTAGTAAGTGTGCTATGAGTAGAGTGGAATATTAAAAAAAAAAATTAGATAAAAGGCAATTTCGGGTGCATATGTTCACCAGGAGTGAGCAACACTGTGGTGTGGTGTCACATAATTATCGATGATTGAAGCAGCAGTTGGTGCATTCTGCCATCTACTGACCTTTTTCCTACAAGAACTTGAAAGTCGGGCTAAATAAAGGTGCGAAGATACATTAAAGGAAACCCACATAGTGTTTTTTAGTAAGATATTGGGCCACCAGAGCAGCTTTATAGTGTCTTGGCAACAATTCTACAAGTCTCTGGAAATGTGCCGGAGGGATTCTTCCAAATGACGTTCCCCAGATGGTGTTTTAATTGTGGTTGTAGAGAAAATCTCCCATAGGTGTTTATTTGGGTTGAGATTTGGTGACTAAAAAGAACAGTGCCGTATGGTAAGCATCATATTTACACTTCTCAAACCGTTCTATGATATGGCCATTGTCATTGCCATGAGACGACTCCCATCAGGAGAGAAATGTTTCATCACTGTAGGATGCTGACCAGTATGTTACATTGATTTGCACTAATGTTCCTTATAAAGGAAAAAAAAATAGAAAAACGTGGGCAGAAAGAATGTCGATTTTTTTTTTGTTTGTTTCTTATATATTTGGAGTAATTTCACATATTTATGAAAAATGCAGTGAATTTTTTTTTTCCCAGTGTGTTGTCTTTGGAATTAAACTACATAATGTACATCAGGTGACTTTCTGCTTTAGGCTGAGAGTGTTAACATCCATCTGGTAAATGGTGTCTTATCTTTTATCAATATCTGGAACCCACGGATCATAGCAAACACTGCGTTTCTTTTCTGCTGATGCTCTGCCAAATCCTTGATGCAGCTGTCTTTATTTCCTGTTTATACTTTATATGTTTTGCATTTGGTAAGTGGAATGCATGCTCAGTTAGACTAAGGTCAAGGTAACTTTGCATAAAAATAATTACACTGGAGATATTCTTCATCTGGGAGGCACGGTGGTTTAGTGGTTAGCACGTTCGCCTCACACCTCCAGGATCCGGGTTCGATTCCCGTCTCGGCCATGTGTGTGTGGAGTTTGCATGTTCTCCCCGTGCCCCAGGTGGTTTTTCTCCGGGTTCTCCGGTTTCCTCCCGGTCCAAAAACATGCACGGTATGTTGATTGGCACCTTGGAAAATTGTCCCTAGTGTATGAATGTGTGTGTGTGTGTCCTGCGATGAGTTGGCATTCCATCCAGGGTGTATCCTGCCTTAATGCCCATAGACGCCTGAGATAGACACACACTCCCCGTGACCCGAGGGAAGGTCGGATAAAGCGGTAGAAGATGAATGAATGAATATTCTTCATCTGTATAGCACTTTTTTTCAACAGTTTTTCTGTAACTTCTAAAAGTTATTTAAAAACTGCCAAATTAATCATTTATCCAGACTAATTTGGATCCCAGGGGTCTTTAGGGGTCTGAATGTTTACATATGATACCTTTCAAAATGTTAGTAATTAATTAGGATGCCTTGAGTAAGAATTCATTGAGGCAAATGAATGTGCCTCGATGATTCGCCTAGTCAATATAACTAAACACGGAAACATGCAGTGTTTCCCACAGACCACTATTACCAATGCATCACCCGTCTACACTTGTACTGCTGTGGACAGAGAGGAGGCTGCAGAATTAAAAATTGGAGGAATGTTTTGGATCACTTCAAACTAAAACATAAAGAAAAGACCGTCCAGTGCGGCTTTCTAACGTTTAAAAAGTAATTTAATTAGTAAGTGTAATTGATTTTCATATTTGTATTTATCCGTGCACCGGAAACAAAAAAAGTCACGGATCACATTATGGGTTTTTATGAGATCAGCAAAAAAGGAGGTGGAGACAAAGATTAGTTTTCCCATTTATAACAGTCACAGTCTGTTAAAACGTTCACGTAAACACATGACTACTCTCTTATGAAATTACTTAAAAAGCAATATCCGCACCTTTTATTCTGCAATGATTAAAAATTATATATAGTATATATATATATATATATAGTATATATATATATATATATATATATATATATATAGCATAATAGTCAGTCATTTCACTCTGTAGCCCAAGACTGGTTGCCTACTGAAGCTAAGCAGGGATGAGTCTGGTTAGTACTTGCACGGGAGGCCAGGTTGCTGCTGGTAGAGGTGTTAGTGTGGCACCATGGAGGTGCTTACCCTGTGGTTTGTGTGGGTCCTAACACCCCAGAATGGTGAAGGGGTCCTGGCTCTCTGTGGTCATTAAAAATCGTCTTTCGGAAAAGAGTAGAGGCATGTCCTTGGCATCCGGTGCCAAATTTGCCCACTGGCCTCTGACCATCACGGCCTCATAACCGTCCCAATATCTACTGATTGATTTCATCATTGTGTCTCCTCTCTACAGGTAAGTTGGTGTGTGGTGGGCGTTCTGGCGCACTATTGCTTCTGTCGCATCATCCAGCTAGATACAAGGCACACACACACACATTCACACACACATTCATACACTAGGGACATTTTTCCAAGGTGCCAATCAACCTACAGTGCATGTTTTTGGACCGGGGGAAACCGGAAAACCCGGAGGAAAAAACCCTGAGGGTCACACACACACACACACACACACAGACATGGCTTAGGTGGGACTCGAACCTCCAACCCTGGAGGTGTGAGGCGAACCGCTAAACTACTGTATTGCTCTTTAATAATAATCTGATTACTTGACTAATCGATAGAATAGTCGATTGCTAAAATAATCGATAGTAATAGCCCTAAAACAAAGCATCGAAGTGACACCCATAGTTGCTTGCTAGTGGATGCCTATTGAGGAAGACTGAAGTTGTTAGGAAGCTCGCATATATCAAATGCTTTCAGTATGTCATAAATGCAGCCACATTAAAGAATTTTGAAATACAAGCGACGTATCATGTGATTTCCTCCACTTTCTCTCATCTGCACTATATTTCGGGTGCTGCATTGAAGGTCTGACAGGCATGGAGTCTGTTGGTCTGGAAGATGGAGGGTAGAGGAGGTCAATGGATGAAGAAAGCGGAAAAGGTTTCTGGGGTTAAATCATGTGCTTAAATCCTGGGAAGAAGCAGAGATTGAGGCAGGTGGGAACGGAATATAATGGACAGTAGTTTATTGGCATGACACAGCGGGCATAAGATGCTAAATGGTAATCTGAAGAATAAAACCAAGGTAGCGTCGATGTCTGGCGCTGAGGAAGGTCAGATAAAGACCATGTCCATAATGTCTCCTGAATTGTGTGCTGAAGGACAGATGTGGAAGATCATGTCAAACGGTAAAAGATTAAGGAGGTTCGCTTTGACGCGTCCTAGAGGGGGTTGCTGATAGATAGCATGAAGATTAATGGGAGAAGTAAAGGCGAAGCTTTATTCCTGAAATAGAGGCGAGCGCGTTGCCGTCACACCTGTCCACATTCCACACCTGCAATGTGAAGGAACGCAGACTCTCAGCTCACATGTGTGCAATTAGCTTACACTTATTAATAACTATTTTTGCCCATTCCTGCAGCCAGTGTAGTACTGAAACACAAGCAAAATAAAACAATGACAAACATTTAAATAGTACAGTAAAATCTACCCTACATGAATGAATTTATCCTTAGCACTTTTTGTACGTCGCCCTGGATAAGGGTGTCTGCTAAATACTGTAAATATAAATGTACTGTAAATGTAAAAAAAAAAAAAAAAAAAAAAAAGATAGATAGACACAAAGAATGGGACCGAGATCTATATATGATTAACTAACTTTACTCTGTAATGGTGCGTGTGGAAATCCGTTCTGAATCCATTGTTGATTTGATTACCTCTACATTACATTTGTCAGGTGTGATGCAACTTTTTTCTGTTTTTAGTTTAGCGGAAACAGCGCCCTCTGTTGTGTAAAATGCATTGCTGATATATATTGCTGTATATATATATATATATATATATATATATATATATATATCTATATATATATATATATATATATATATATATATATATATATATATATATATATATATATATATATATTGCAAAATAAGAGTGCCACTTAAATATGTATATATACACACAACAAACATTACATCCAGCCTCAAACTCAAGCAAAGAGTACAAAAGCATATATATATATATGTATATTGTGTGTGTATATATATATATATATATAGTATCGATATATATAGATATATATATATATATATATATATATATATAAAATAACATAATATATATATATATATATATATACACACACACATAAAATAAATAAATCTGGTTTGATGACTTGATGCTCGTAAAAAGTATGATGTTGCTACAATGCAAATTGCAATGCCATTACAATGCCATACACAGTTATTGAAAACAAACAAACAAAGATATTAAAGCAATTTTTTAAAAAGCCACTTAATTCTGTTCTATCAGAATTTCAGCCTAGTTAATTCTATAACAATATAATCAATTTTACTTGCAGTAAAATAAGATTTTAAAAAAGAGGATATGAAGACACACACACACACACACACACACACACACACACACACACACACACACACACACACACACACACACACACACACACACATACACACATATATATACATATATACACACACATACACACATATATATATATATATATATATATGAAATCTACATCTCTGTCAAATAAAATTATTAGTACTATACTTGACACCAAAGTGAATAATTAAAAAAAAATACTATTCAATATCTTAAATGTTCACAATAAGAATGGATGTGTGTTCTGTAAAAGCTTTTAGTAATTCTTCCACAGCTCCATATCTGTCAGCTACTTTCCCTTGGGCCAAGACTGAAGACTTCAACAGTATCCTGGCTTTATATGCCTGTCGTTTTATGTAGCAAGCGCTTCTATGTGCTTTTATTTTGCAATAATATTTTTTTACTAGCTCTCTTTTAATTACTCTTTACAATTTATAGATTTTGTAGCTTCTTTAAAGGTGCATTTCACGTTCTCCCTCATTTCATTGTTCATCTCCCTTTAAACAGCCTTTAGGTGATACTAATGCTGGAATATCCCATGTACAAGTATTCAGACCAATAGGCAGCATTTACAGCCTTGAGTCTTTTGGGTAACATGCTTTGCGCATCTGGAATGAAGAATATTCCGCCTTTCTTCATTTCTTCTCTAAATGGGTCAGGTTGGATAAAATCTGTTGGTGGACAGCTACCTTCAGAGATGTTCAGTAAAGTTCCAGTCAAAGCCTAATCAGATTGAACGCTGAGCTCGCAGTCACTTATCTTACTAAGGCCTCTCTCTCTCTCCCCATTGCTGAGTTTGACCGGGCGACCAGCTCTTGGTCTGTTGTGGTTATACCTCACGTCTTCCTTTTGAGAATGATGTAAGTCAGTGTACTATTTGAAATCGTCAGTGCAACAGAAAATGTAGCCTTCCCCAGATCCTTGCAACAATCCTGTCTCTGAGCTCTGGAGGCAGTTCCTTTGACCTCATAGCTTGGTTTTTACTCTGAAATAGAATGTCGGCTGTAGGGATTTGGTGTGAGCCTTTCCAATCAATAAACTTTTCCACAGGTGGAGTTCAAACAAGGTGTAGAAATATCTCAGAATTGAGAAGCCTAAGCGGATTTCAAAGTGTTGTTGTTCAGGGTTTGAATATTTATGTACATGCAATATTTATTTTTTTTATTTAAAGATGTAAATAAACTTTCAGACATTTCAATAATTGGGGGTTCGGTGGTTTAGTGTTTAGCACGTTTGCCTCACACCTCCAGGGTCAGGGTTCAATTCCCGTCTCGGCCATGTGTGTGTGTGGAGTTTGCATGTTCTCCCCGTGCCTCAGGGCTTCTCCGGGTTCTCCGGTTTCCCCCCCGGTCCAAAAACATGCACGGTAGGTTGATTGGCACCTTGGAAAACTGTCCCTAGTGTGTGAATGTGTGTATGAATGTGTGTGTGTGTGTGTGCCCTGCGATGGGTTGGCATTCTATCCAGGGTGTATCCTGCATTAATGCCCATAGATGCCTGAGATAGGCACAGACTCCCCGTGACCTGGGGGAAGATCGGATATAGTTGTAGAAGATGAATGAATGAATGGCGTGCATGTATGAAAAAAATGAAGTATGAATAAATAATGATAATGAATGAATGAAGGAATATATATATATATATATATATATATATATATATATTGTGGTAAGCTCAATTATATTTGTGTTTTCACATTTGTGGTGTGATCCAAAACAAATATGATTTCACTCCTCTGATCATACTTCTCCATCCTCTGTGTCTGTTGTCATGACTCAGTCTCCATGGAAACAGGGGTCTCCTGATTCCTTGGTTTGTGTTCTTTTAGTTTTGCCTGTTCCTCATTTTGTTTCCTTGGTAACAGCATCTTTATATGCCACTCGTCCTCCTTCTGGTTCATCAACAAGGCCATGGACTTCTAATAAACACTGTCACGTTCATGTGATTTGCAGCCGTGGTGGTGATTCATATTCATCTTGGTTTATAGCTTTAGCCGAGAGTAATATTAACAAACAATGACAGACCAATGAAGTGTTTTTTTTTACTTTTTGGCAAATAGTTTTAAGGAAAAACAACTGAAGCAGTTTGTAATTATACCTTGGAATTCATGGGCCATCAGTCATCATTTTTCAAACTTAAAAATAAAAATGTTTACCATTAAAATTCAAATAGCGGAAGATAAAGAAACGTTCTGGTACTGCTGAGTCAATGTACAGTAGTGAACATGTTATAAATGTTACTCAGTGTAATTATCAGTGTCTTGTGATGTTTAACATCTTAATAGCAAGTTCACACCAATTCACCGTCCAGCACTTCTTACACTGTATGCACCATTGTGTCATTCACACAGTGAAATGTCACTGATTTTACCCTTTGACCTAGCAAGGTTAATACACGCATTTTTGTATATATTTTTTAAATATTTAATTGAAATCACAATAAACATATCTTACGGTGCGTGCTAATGGTTCAGCACTTTGATTGTAAACAGGTTAATGGTTCTTAAACCTTTAAAGAATTAATAAGTTCATTATTATTTTATATAGTATGAAATAGAGTCCAGCTATTACAATTATTTATAGCTTTTTTCCCCCAGAAATTTCTATCTACACAACCTAATCACACCCTGTCTTAGAGACTGATCATATCACAACGTTAGAAATAAAGTAAAATAACATTTGCTGCATAAGGGGCACGGTGGCTTAGTGGTTAGCACGTTCGCCTCACACCGCCAGGGTCCGGGTTTGATTCCCGTCTCGGCCATGTGTGTGTGGGAGTTTGCATGTCTCTCCCCCCGTGCCTCAGGGGGTTTTTTCTCCGGATTCTCCTGGTTTCCCTTTCCTCCTCCTGGTCCAAAAACATGCACGGTAGGTTGATTGGCACCTTGGAAAATTGTCCCTAGTGTATGAATGTGTGTGAATGTGTGAATGTGTGTGTGTGTGTGCCCTGCGATGGGTTGGCATTCTATCCAGGGTGTATCCTGCCTTAATGC
>JACRUU010000020.1:4390263-4537763 GCA_030449085.1 Kryptopterus vitreolus
TAAAGCAATCTCAGCATCCATTTTCACTATATAAATTATATTCCACTATATTCCAGTACCATGCTGATTATGTAAACAGTGTAAATAGAACTTACCTGCATTTAAGGGCGTACCTTTAGGGCAGTGGCTTTTTTTTGCCTTTGATATTATGGAAAAATCCAGGCAACCCTGGGAAATCCACGATCTTAGAAAGAAATTGTGGACCTTCTCAAGTCCTTCATAAGCAATCTGAAAATAAATCTAGCACCTGTATTTGTACAAACAATTACATACCTACAGAGCTGCATGAAAGTTTGTGAACCTTGACTTGAGCTTTAGGTGTTCAGACTTTTCTATTGTGTTACCTTGACTTTCTTATTTTTTCCACCACCTTCTTTTTATAAATAAAACGTCGGATGTATGTTGATCAATGGCTTATCTTTGTTTAGATTGAATTTTGCAAGCAGTCAAAAAAAACACACATGAAAGTTTGAATTATGTGCAAAAAGAAGTGAAGCCTGAGCTGCAGTGGTAAAGTCAAGTGGGTAACAGATTCAGGTTTAAGCAGACCAATCAAATTAGACATCCTTAGGAAAGTGGTTGGGCAACGCTGATTAAAAGAGAGGAAAACAAACAATGTTGTGCCAAGGAGTCAAACAATGCCAAGGACTCCGAGGATATCAGTCTGGGGAAAGCTATAAGTCTATATAATCTCCAAGAGATTCCAACTCCATCCATCCACCAACTCACAACTCATAAAGGCCAACGCACAACCTCTACCTCGAATTTCACAACTTTCATCTGGGGTAATTGTACATGTGTCTACAATCAGAAGAAAATGAAACAGGCATGAGAATTTATGGGAGGGTTGCTAGAATTAATGCTCAAAAAAGCACAAAGCTGCCGGTTTCAATGTTGCCAAAAAGAATTTTGACAAATCAGAGGCTTTGTGGAAGTGTATTCTCTGGACAGATTAGTTCAAAATAGACTTGTTTGTTCATAATCAAAGCCACCATGTTTGAAGAAAAGCCAACGTGAAATTCTACGATATGAGGCGCCTCCCAACAGTGAAGCATGGTGGTGGAAATATGAAGGTCTGGGGCTGCTTTTCTGCGAGCCAGGGCAACTCCATATTATTGAAGTAAACTTGAATTCTCAGCCCTATCAACAAATTCTTGAAGAGAATCTCCTGCCATCAGAAAGAGAGATGAGCCATAAATGAATTATGCAACAAGATAAGAACGCTAAGCATTTAAGCAAATCCACCAAGGAATGCTTTCAAAGAAAGATGTTTCACACTCTTCATTGGCCAGGTCAGAGTCCAGATCTCAATCCAATTGAAATGTTGTGGCTAGACCTGAAGCGGGGGGGATACATGCCAGATATCCTTCCAACCTCTAGCAACCGGCGGAGTTCTGCAAGAATTCGGCAAAAAAATCCCCAAAGGCAGCTGTGAGAGACTGCGCAGTGGTTACAGAAGGTTGAAGTAATGGCTGTAAAAGGAGGTGGCAAATAAAATAAAAGCTTTCACTTACATTTGCACATCCAATAATTCAATCTTTCATTAATTTTTGGCTATTCGCTTAATTCCCTCTGAACAAACGTACGCAACTGATCAACATCCATCGGACATTCATTCATAAAAAACGGGTGATGATAAAATAAGAAAATCAAGGCACAAGGGGTGCACAAACTTTCAAGCAGCACTGTGTGTGAAATCTTGGGATTTGGGACACATATGGGGAATAGGCACAAAATAGGCCTTTACTTTAGGACCAAGAAAGTGTTGATTATTGGCCTTTGGGGAAGAAACTGAAACAGCCAGAATGGTTTCTGTTATATATGGAGGAAATTAGGAGAAGTCAAATCCTAAATAATACCATCCCAAGTGAAAAAGTTGAGTGGCAGCGTATTATTCTGATTTATATTTATTTATTTATTTATTTATTTATTTAATGGAAAATGTTATGGTGCAGATTTTTAAAAAATACACAGTGTTATGAGGAAAGTATCAAAAATACTAAAGCAGAACCTCAATATATATATAGCCATTATATATACATACATATATATATATATATATATATATATATATATATATATATAATAATTAAGAATGAATCCTGTATATTTGTTGTTATTTTCAATGAGATCATAAGGAACGTATATGGAAATGAATGACTAAAACACAGGAACACAGGAAATGTGTAACATGAATTGTGTGAAAATGAGTATGTAGGCATTTAGACTGTAGATTTATGCATTTATGTAAACTTAACTGAACATTTATAATTTGTGGATTGATTGCAAAGCTTTATGTAAATCCGAGTCGGGTTTTTAGATGCTACTTTATTAGAAAAGTATAAACTTGTTGACATTTTTTTCTTTTTTTTTTTTTTTTTTTATGAATAACCATTTTGTTAGAAAAACATTACAATCCTTTGCACATGAGTACTTACACGGCTGGAACACACAACCCTGTTGTCTGATAAGCAAACACACAACATCAGCTGCCACACTAATACTCAGTTGATCTTTGAAATACACATTATAGCTCAAAATGGCACGGGAAAGAAATCATTATTATAAATAATTAAAAAAAAAAAAAAAAAGCAAAAAAAAAAAAAAAAAAAAAAAAAAAAAAGAAAACCCACATCAAATCCCACAGAGATACTGCTGAGCAAAACTTTCACCAGAGAATAATCATTCCAAAAGAAAAGACCAAAAGAAACACATATGTTCAAATACACCTACGGCGACTTTCGCCTCGATCCTCCTGTTCTTTTCATTTCTTTTGTAAAATATTTACAACGTTGCTCCAACATATATGACAGTGACTGTGTGCCAGACTCATAGACGACAGTCTTTCTCATGGGTTCAGGCCTCTTCTTTTTTTTTTTTTTTTTACACTAATGTTAATTCCCACTGGTGAAGGTTAACCTGTTTGTTTTTTTTTTTATTATTATTATTATTTTTTTAAATCAACGCTTTAGAAACGTCACAGATTAGCTGTTAGCATTTAAACATAAAGAACACTATAGCGCACTAAACTCACACTGTTTACCACCTTTTAAATAGCATCAATAGAGTGTTTGGTTACATTATTCCCAATTAAGATTACAGCAGGTTAATGTGCTGTAGTTCGTTTGGGTGAATTTCCAACAATAGCGTATGTCCACCTAAAAGGTGTTCACTTGGAGAAATGAGGAGAATTGTCTATGGTATATTCACTACGCCCCGTCACATCCTGCCTCCGGCTGTGTAATGTCAGACGTCGACAAAGTTCACCTTGTGTCGTCAGTCCTGAAGCAAAACATTGTGCTCTCTCTTCAGCAGAGGAAACGGCAATTAAAAAAATCATATAAGCCACCGACAACAGCAAGAAATAAACCATTCTCAGACACCAGATAACTTTTTTTCATCACCTTTTTTTTTCATTTGTATGTTTTTTTTTTAATACATGCATCTTTTTTTTTTCTCAGGCAAAGTGCATTAACAGTATTAAAAACGTAAAACATTATTGTACTGTACTGTACGGCAGTGGTGACTTCATACACAGCCATTTAGGTGTTTATGATATGAGCTACAACAAAAAGAGATCTTATGAAAAGAAGAACTGTCAAAAAAAACATTCTGAAGGGCAAAGGTCAAATGCCTACAATGCTCTAAACTCTGTGTCACGTCGAGGAAAATAGTGTCATGTGCAACTAATTGAATTACCTTGAAATATTTTTCACTTTCCCTGAGCTTTTTTTTTTTAGTTGTCTCTTTTTTTTTTTTAATTGCTACTGAAAGTATTAGTACGTAATTCATTTAGCTCTCAAAAGGTATCTCTATAATGTATTTAAGTGCTGGAAGAGGAATTTCGCCATATATCATTCTGTGCTTTTGAATATGCTGACCAATATGCAGTTGTGTGACTCAGTGAGGGGGAACACTTTCTATATATCTATTATTTATTTAAATCTTTTTCTTTACTTATAGAATTCCCTTAAAGAAATAGAGATTTTTATCACTAGAAAAATAGCGCCACATATTTGCCCAAAGCTTCTAGATGTAGCCATAAATACTTTCGATAAAAGTCATTGTCATGCTGAAATTCAAAGTCTGACAGTAGTGGCCTTTGCCTAACTTTCATTAATAGTTTTATATTGTTATTGGCTTTTCACTAAAATACGGGGCTTTGTTGTCGCGTTTTTTTTTTCCCCCCACTGCATTATTTAATTCTTGTCAATATACGCTAAAACATTTGAGTATAAATACTCTGTGCCATTTTAGTATTCTGTCTGCTCAGTAATTGTGCTCATTTTGTCCTTTCCTTTGGAATTAACATGAAAATCAAAGAAAGAAACCCGCAATTCCGATGGAAACTTAGATGGAGAATAATGCACAAGTGAGTGTACTATCAAAAACAGGAATCTGGAGTATACCTTAAACAGGTTTCCCCCTATGGGGTGATATGTTTGTGGTTTGTGAAACTTGGATGTCTGCTACTCTTGAACGATATGTGATACAGTGTGATAAAGTCCTCCTCTCCTCTCTGTTTCCCACCACCCTTTCCCACCGCCGGCAATTAATACTGATACGCTGTGTCATGTGGTATACTGTACCACATGAAGTGGTAGTGCAATGTGTGTTTAACGAATGATGCAATCGCATCCCCACTGAAAACGATATCATTTGTAAGATAAGCCCCACCCCTTTTCAGATTGCTTTTCTAAGGCAATGTGTGGGGCTACTTGGGAACCGCAGGGCTGAAATGTAAACATGGTGTGTGAATGAGTGCAGGAAGAGTTGTTACCATGTGTCTCTTTCCCACACGGGTTGAAAGGTGAGGGGTCTTTCCCATTTCGAGATTTGAGTCTGAGCCCTTACAGCCCAGTGACATACATTTCCATTCCATCATTAAAAGTGAAGATGGTGGTGGTACTTGATGTGGTCGAGCCCTGCTTCAGGTCAGGGATGCTCTCGTATAGATTCTCGCCCGGCAGCAAAAGTGCTTTGGCTGGCAGGTGCTGCATCTTGGGCGTATGTTGGGGAGCAGGAGGTGGCGGAGGAGGCTGGTGCTGTGGTTGCTGTGGCTTTCTCTTCTTAGGCCGGAGGGTGGCACTTGCATTGGGTGGAGGCCTGTCTCGTTTCCATCCACCACCACCAGCACCTCCTCCTCCTCCACCACCACTGCCTCCGCCAACCTCTGCAACTTCATAGGACATTTCGCCCTCCTCCACACCAATGGCTTCATAGCAGTGCTCATCCATTGAGCCAGGGGGCATCCTTGAACCTTTTGCCTCCTGTGGTGCCCATGTCTGTGGCTTCACCACCACGTTAAAACCACCATCACGTTCGCCTCGCGCCAAGGTCCGATAGCCACCAATATCCCTAGGGCCTGTGGGTGAGCCTGGCATGCCTCTTTTCTTCTTGCCCGATTTGCACACTTTAGAGTACATATCCGAGATCTGAAAAACAGCGTAATAAGTCGCTAAATGGAAATACATGTCTGTGGCTTCGTACCTACACCTCAACCATTACATGACTACTTATGCATTACAACAGTCGGGAGTGAATCCAGAAACACTCACGTACCCCAGCCGCCATGTTTTCTCCCATGTGAGGGCTCAGAGGGCCTATGTGCTTGGGCTGGAATATGATATCTTCATCTTCAGGAGGCTTCCATATGTACTCCTCTCCATTACCAATAAATACTGCCTCCTGATTAGACAAGACAAAGAGTGAGCTGTTTTATCAATACAGACTGTCTTTGAATAAAGATCTAGGCCATGTTGTGTGTCTTTGTCATTATATGCCCATCTAACTACACAATAATTATTAAGTCAGGGGAAAGAAAATATCTCTCTAATACAATGTCCCTGAAATGCTAAGAGCTTTAAACCTTTTCCAACCCATTGTATTAGGAGACTCAGTTATTAGTCATAATCTCTTCAAAATAGAACATGATGAATATAGAACTTATGAATATGAAGTCTTGAGTAAAAGTAACACAAGACTATATTGTTTCTATTTCCAGTGTATAATAATAATAATAATAATAATAATAATATAGATAGACCAGGAATAACATTATAACATCATTAATGGGCAGCAATTGAACATTTTGCATATTTTGAAGTCCAAAAGTTTCCGGTGAAGTTTCCGGTCTATAATGGCCAGTATCATTCAAATTTGGTCCAAGGACGGAACAGTGGTGAACCCTGGACAGGTAGATCATCATAGATGGTCAAGGCTCATTGATGCACATGAGGAGCAAAGGCTGGCCAATGTGGTTTAATCCAATTGTCAATTTGTCAAAAATGTTTTGGCAGCAAAAAGGCAAGTGGTCATAATGTTGGTGGCCATAATACTATAGCTGGTTGGTGTATGAAGCAACCTAAAGGATCTTTTTTGTTTAATGCAGCATTTCTTTAAATAAGACCTTCATATATTCATACACATAGGACATACAGATAGGTGAGAATGTTTCTTCTTTCTTTTCTTCTATAGTGTAGCTGGAGGTGGCTGACCCCCACTGACTCCACATTTACAGCATTTGGCAGATGCCATTATACAGAGCTACAGGGTTGAGAGCTTTATTTAGGGCCCAAGGAGGGGCAGATTGCTGGGGCTATGATTAGAACTTTTGACCTTCGGATCCACAGTCCAGTGCATTAAGCATTATGGTATCATTTCCCTACGTGTCCCAGATAAACTTATAATCACTGATTACATTTACGCTTTGACGAAATATCCATATCCACCATATCCATGGTTTCTTCCAGGATTACAATGCGGCAAGGATTCATTCAATATTTTAATGAGGATGAAAATTATATATATATTAATTATTATAGCCTTAATTTGTAACCTATGCTCCATAAGCCGATATTTTCTCCACAATTATTAATAACAATTATCAGTATAATTGCTGGTCCTATTATTTACTGTGGCGCACGGATTATCATGAGTTTTTAAAAATGTTAAAAAGCTTTTTATGAAAATCAGGATAAAAGTACACATAGAGATAAATGATACATAGACTCAAATACTTTTAACATCAGTATGATACATATTACATAGAGTATGTAAATATGAAAATATTGCATTTAATTGCATTTAAGCGAACGCAATTAATGTACAACATTTAATAATATGTAAATATTTGGAACTGCATTGAAGAAGAATCACCCAGAATAATGATTATTGCTAAACTTTTCACGAGTTTTCGTGAGCTAGTTTGAAACATGTCCTTTAATAGAGTGTTAAGGTCAGTGAATCATCATCTGGCTTTCCCCCTGCTGACTGACTAGCTCATCTATAACCACTCAGTGGATCTAATGACATGAAGCTTAATGACTTTCCTCAGCCTGGCAGTGGCGAGAGAACAATAGCCCATACTCTGCAGTTTTATTCATATTCCCATGAGCGCAAAACAGAACAGTGAGTACCATAACATACCAGCATAGTTTATTTCTCGTTCTATTTATTTATATAGTTTAATTTTATGACAATACTGCCTAGTAAAGAGTTCAGTGAGACATATATAAATATATATATATATATATATATATATATATAATATATATAATATATTTATATAATTTTATTTTATTATATGGCTCTTAGGGCCGTGTCAGAGCAGCAATGTAAAGGCATTGAAAACTAAAAACCTGCAATGTGCAAGCTTTACTTTTGAATATTTATGGCAAGATTACAGGCTTATGAGAAAATATATCTTGTATGAAATAGGGACTCGCTAGGTTCTATGACCTGAATTTGAATGACTAGAATACAGGCATTGCATATGGGTTTCTGTGTATTGCGTCATTTGTATGGCATAGGGCTTCTGGGTCTGCCTCAGCAGGAATGCCAAATGGACTAGAACGAGTGTCAGGAGTTCTCACAGAAGTGTGTAATTAGAAGGGATGGAAAGTAACAAAAGTAGATGCACTCTCCTTACAGTTCTTGAGTACATGGGAGTACATGTAATGGTATCTTTTTAGTGGAATGAAAACACAGCGCTTTGACTTGGGTTGTTTGACAATAACATACTTCATTTCATCTTTGAATCATTATTGTTTCCTCACAAAATCGTGAATCGTAATAATCCAGGTGAAAAAAAAGTATACCGGTGCCAAATGCTTAGATTGGCAGCGGAAAGACTTGAGCGAGTGGTGACATGAGACGATCTGGTCAGACATATCAGGCATCATTCATTCATTCATTCATCTTCTAATCTACCGAATCTTCTATTCACGGGAGCAAGCGATGCCTATCTCAGGACCGCTTTGGTCCGAAGGATCTGTTCTCTCGAGTCATCTTCCCTCGGGTCACGGGGAGTCTGTGCCTATCTCAGGCGTCTATGGGCATTAAGGCAGGATACACCCTGGATGGAATGCCAACCCAACACAGGGCACACACACACACACATTCACACCCACATTCATACACTAGGGACAATTTTCCAAGGTGCCAATCATTGTGCCAATCATCACAGATCTTTTCATTGTTTTACAGTAAGAACGCTTGCTTAAAGATGTCACTTGGAAATTCTGTAAATTTGTAAAAAAAAGTAATGTGTAATGTGTGGTCAATTTCCCCACTGTGAGGCGAATTAAGGTCTATCTTTAGATTATTAAATAATGAGTAACAATGAGTAATAACCTAGTAAACTACTGAAATTCAATGAGCATATGTTATGTAGGCTGCCTTCATTCATCTCCTGTTGATATTGAAGTAGTGTTATGGCAATTTTAAACGAAAGAAATAAAGCAGATCAGAACATAAAGCTTTCATGATAAAGGAGAGTATGCATGAAACATTTCCTTCTTGTAAAATCTTAAGTTAGGTGAACTAATACTGCTGTTTTAGTAACTCATTAGCAATAACTATTAAACATACCATTCATTCATGCAAAAAAACAACCATTTCCCCACCTACCTTGGGAAAGAAAGGAAGATTGAAAGCCTCTACATTTTTCCGTGGCAACTTCTGACTGTGTGGGTGAGGCGGGGGCGGAGCTGGATGACTTGGTGGAGCGTGCCGAATCTCTCCACTGCTATGCCGCTGTGCCTGCCCAAGTCCCTCCTCTGTCTCAGTGCCATTATCTCTCTTCTGGGCAGCTTTGTCAACCTTGCGTACTTTTCTAATGCATGCATATTCAGCAGTTTCCGGAGGCTGCGGTGGCGGGTTCATGACTTGAGGAAGGGTTTCCGGCTCAGGAATCCCGCCATCCAGGCTGTCTCCGTCTGGATCAGGTGGGGCTGGTGTGTTGGCAGGAACAGCTGGGGGAGCAGGAGTGTCCGTCTCTCCGGCTCGCCCCCTGAGTGCAGCTTCAGGACAGCGAGTAGGGGATGTGCGGCGACCCACCTCGGCATACGTGTGCTCGCCGTCCTCCCCTGAGGGTGCCTGGGACGCCTGCCGGCCTTGTGAAGTCCGTAGGTCTGAGTTGGAGCGACGGCTTGGCAACAGCAGCAGGTCCATACTGGCTGGACGGTTTTTCTTGGAAGATTCTGAAGATGTAACATAAATTTTAGCTCCATCGGGTAAGGTATATGAAGTATTATTTTTTTGTTTTAAAAAAGGAACAGAACATTGTGGGCTAAACTGCAGAGGCAAAGGCGGCACAGACAGCGCCAACCCTCACAAAGTGAAAAAAACATCTATGGGTGGCTCTACTACAGAAGAACAGAAAAATAGGAATAGTGTCCCCGAAATGAAACTTATACCATCCCGCATGCTCCGACTCTACTTCCGAATTTGAGGCGGCCTCGGTAACGCTATCAAGCAGTGTGAGAAGCGAATGTACATACTTTTGCCATTGCAGTTGAGTCTGTTCATCTCATGGAGCTTGGTGTCTGACTTACTGATGGAGCGCAGCTTTGACTGTCGCAATATGTTCTAAAAAAAAACATACAAAGACCGTTATCATCACATAGTCTCATGTTTCGGACAAGGTGTCCCAAAAGTTATTATTTTTTTGCCAAAATGTCTTCCAAAATCATACTTAATTTATATTATATTTATAATTTTGTCCAGACCACTTTTGAGAACCTTTGAAGAAAAATATTGAAAGCATTCTCATGGATGGACGGTGAAACATTCCTGAGGTTACAACAGAGACAGCTTTGTGTGTTTACCAAGAAATAATAATAATAATAAATTAATTAATTAATAATAATAATAATAATCAGGTTAATTATGTTGATTACAGATACATTTTGAATAAAGTTGAGACTTTTGGGATACCCTGTAGATCCTAAAATAAGCTATAGGTCATTATTAAAGAAATGTAAAGGTAAATGTAAGACTTCTATTACCACATAATATAATATAATATTTATAATATTGGCAGGTGAGAACAATATAATTTTTTCATCTAAATGGCAAATACATCCACACATTAGAGGCTGTCCAAAACAGCGACAGGTCTGAATTATTTACTAGCGTGACATTGAGAACAAGTCAGGTCAAACTCGCATCGAACCTCACATACAAATAGGCACACACTTATTCTCACCCAGGGCCCATGTTAACATAGACCAAGTCAGAGCAGGAATCTGTGTGATATGAGGGGTGGGAAGGATCGAACTGTCAGCCCCAGAGCTGTGACGTAATAACATCACCCCTAGGAATTAATTTATTACCATAAATATGAACAAATTTTGAACAACAAAATATGAACAACATCTTACTAGCATTTATTTTACGTATTTTTATTATTGTATTTTAATAGCAAGCATAGTAATATATTTTTCAATTTTTATAAGACAAGTAAATAAGTTCTCCGATTTAAATGCAGCTATCAGTGTCCAGATTCCAACCTTCTCACCTGTCAATGCAGTCTGAAGACAGACATAACAAGGCCATTTCCATTAAAACTTATAATTGTTATTTTTTGCTTGCAAGCCGGAATAATATAGAGGTGGTCACCATGTCCATGAGTCTGTGCTTTCTCTCTTCACCAGTACCATTGTGACTTTTCCCCTTCCTGTTAAACACAAACAGACAGATTACCTCTCAGTGTCTATCAATAACGGGTGGTCCGTTCACCTGTACAGTTCATGCATCCTGCATCTGCACTGCATCACATTATGAGATTTGGTTTATTTTGAGATTTATTATTTGAGGCTTTGTGCAATTGTGTAAATTTCAGGTTACGCTGTAACAAAATGTAACGAAAGAGATTTTTGCTATAAATTAGTGACATTATGCCATTTCTTTGTTACGGTCGGTTTTAAATCGACTGTGCCTCCGAATACGATAAACCACTCTAAACATATTTACAATAAAGTGCCCTAAAAAGCAAAATGCAACTCATAATCAATTAGAATTGCCCGGAAGGTCGCAGGTTCAAATCCCAGATCCAACCAAGATACCTTGTGCCTTCAACTGCTCACTTGTAAGTCGCTCTGGATAAGGGCATGTTAACAGTATCTTTTTTGCCCCCATGTTGCCAGTAAATCGTATAACAATTCACTATTCACTCTATATTTGGGTATAGAATAGTGTTACTCACTTAGTTACAGTCATCACCTCTATCAGTTAGTTACAGTAAAGTACTGCAATACAATAAATAGTATAGAATAGCACATAATCCAGTGCAGTTGCCCATTTAGCTATAAATAAATAAATAAACAGTCAAAATGAGTAATTCACCGTATTATGTGCTATTCTATGCTACTGTATGTCGGAAAGGAATTTCCTACAACGCGGAGGCTATTTTACAAATTTACAATCATTTTCAATATTGCAGTATTATGTCATGTTTGTAAAGATAAGTATTAAACAGTAAATACATTACACAGCATCAATGTTCCCTTTAGACGCAGGGCCCACCCGGACACTGCCGATGCCTCCTAGTGAAAACACTAGAGTTTCACTTTCTTGCCCTTTTTTAAATGAATTATTCCAGAGTATATATGAGCAGACATATGTATTTTTTTTTCTCCATGAAAGAACAACTGCCTGACTTCTCTCTGAATTTCACTTTACCATTAGACTCTGGAAAGCAAGGATAACTCTCCAGATTCCAAAGACTAGACATGAAAAGAAACCTTGACAAGCAGGCAGAGAAACACATCTATAATTCATTAGATAGACTCTAGCTTAGTGCTGTACTCAATCACAAACCCCTTAGATGTGCTATATCCAAATGGCCTCTGTTTAAATATATCAAATGGACTGTGCTTCATATATACAGTAGGATCAGATCTCTTGATTTCATTTTTTAGTTTACTGGATTGTTGTTATCGTGTTATACAGTATAACTGAGCTTGAAAGAACCTGCTGGGAATAACAGAAGAAAACTCCAAATCCAGGTATGCAGAGATTAGACAAGATGAATCAAAGCTGTTGTTGCTATTGCAATGTACTGAAGAAATGGTCTGAAATGACGTCAATCGGACTTTCGTCCAATAATTTAGGTTAAAAAGTCAATTAAAAGTGTGCAGGACATAAAGGGGTCTAAATACTTTCCGGACCCATGGTATAAATACATTCATTGGTACAGGAGCTGACCTGTGGCAGCCCACACACAGCACTACAATCAGGATGGTGACGACGAAGGCCGAGGCAGCTGCAATGGCCCCGAGCAGCAACACTTTGCCATAGGGGGGAGCAGTGAAGTTCAACCCGTCCTGCATCGAGGCCATGTGAGAGTGCTCACGCACGCTCGCTCGTACACTCCCACTCTCTGCCACAGGCACGCGCACAGGCAAAAACTGGGTATACACTTCACGGGATCTGAGGAAACAAAGAAAGGCAAGCACATTTATTCCAACCAGTTCAAACAGCAACATCCATCAGAATTCTTGCGTCCCGCGTCCATGGACCTCGTGAGAGGGAAAAGGAATCTCCCTTTGTCTATCGCATACTGTCATTTTCTCCCTATTGGCTGTCAGTCAGCCCCCGGCTGACACTATCATCTTCAGCTCCACAGTTTAGCGAGGCGATTTTGATCTTTTCAGCCTGACAGATTCGCAACCACCAGGCAGCGAACCTGCAAATACATACCACTGCTTCTCCTTCTAGGAAAAAGGATGCTTGGTTAATTGAATGACTCGGCACTTTTTCGGTGAGACGGGGGGACGACTTCATTAACATTTATTTTATTGTACAGTAGCTTTAATTCTATAAACAATGTGCAGTACCATGCAGGGACTTTTAGCATTAATTCATTCATTCATTCATTCATCTTCTACCGCTATATCCCATCTTCCCTCGGGTCATGGGGAGCCTGTGCCTATCTCAGGCGTCTATGGGCATTAAGGCAGGATACACCCTGGATGGAATGCAAACCCATCGCATGGCACACACGCACACACACACACATTCAAACACACATTAATACACTAGGGACAATTTTCCAAGGTGCCAATCAGCCTACCGTGCATGTTTTTGGACCGGGGGAAACCGGAGAACCCGGAGAAAAAAAACCCTGAGGCACGGGGAGAACATGCAAACTCCACACACACATGGCCGAGAAGGGAATCGAACCCGGACCCTGGCGGTGTGAGGCGAACGTGCTAACCACTAAGCCACCGTGCCCCTTTGTAGCATTCAATGCGATGTTATTCCTAATATTGAAATCTGTCGGAGTGTCTTTCTCAAAGTCTATATTTATCTTGAGTACATTTTTTAATATTCGCTGTCAATTTGGCATCAAAATACCATCTTATTCGTTCTGTTTTCCCGCACACTTATCTCTAATGAGCAAATGTATTTTAAATGCCAGGGAAAAAAGTCTACATTTGTGAAAATTCACAAGATCGGAGGATTCAAAGCTAGAAGCACGGCAAAGGATAAACTTTTAAATACTAACAGAAGGATTAGAAGGGTAGGCATCGACGGAGACTTTAGCAGCTGTATAGTGGTCATCCGTCAGCACAACATATTACATCTAATCATTTTAAGATTTAATTAAGACCGTTACATATTGCACATATTGAGTTACAACTTAATTCAATTATAGTACAAGAGTTCAGCTCTGCTTGCTGTTCCCATGATCTACGCTTGACTCTTCTTTATTCCTTTCTCATTTTAACTCCTGATAGTGAAAATGACGATTGTTAGCAAATGAATACCATACATTACATTGAAAATATATTGTAACAATGAAAATGAAACCATTTTAATCCACCAAATGCAGAGCTATTTGTATTGTTTCATAGCAGACTTCAACAGATGGGTCTCTTTTCGACCCTGCAACATACCTTGACTGTAGCTCATGCTTCCTGCGGGATCGTCGTTAAAACTGCGTTCGACATACACACTGCAATGCTGATAATATCCTATCATATATTAAGTTCTTCACACATTTTGATGGTTAGTATCCATGATACACACATATAACCTCACCGCTCAGACTATGCAGCATCTCATCGGTCCGCCGACGCGTTTTACTCCGTCGTAATACTATCTCCTCCGAACACAAGAGCCACCTTTTCAGTAGGAGATATCACAGAGTGGTAAAACTAGCTTTTCTTTCAGTACTCTGATATTCCTTGTAGCCTATATTGTGTCAGTGTCTTTACACACCAGCTGGAGATCTCAATGAATGAATCATATTATACTTCTGAATGAGACATTTGGCTCAAAATTCCATGCACAGGCTTTTAATTCATGATTATGAGCCTTAACATTACCCGAGTACCAGTAATAGCAATCTGAGTGTTAGAAAATATCACGCGAAAGCTCTTGACTGAAAATAACATGAAGCATGTGTGTGGGAGGGAGGGGAGGGATGGGGTTTGCTTGCTTTGTGCGTCTGTCTGCTTGTTTGTTTATTCATCACAGTGTAATTTGGCAGTGTGGAGATGCTGAAATCAAAATGAGCATGTTTTAATCATCTGGCTCGATTTCTGTAGTATCAAAGACAGCCAGTGAGCCAAGGCATGCCTTCTTGCTGTGAAGAGATGTCAAAAAATACGGCTTGGGAAAACATTTTTAGATTTTTTTTTCATCTCCTTGTTCTCAGGAGGAACAAAACTCTCATTAGCTCGATGAGTTTTTCACAGGCAAGTAAACACCAGGGACATACTGTCACTCGTGATGCAGGTGATGGCTTCTGCACCTATGCTGAACTCCGAAGGGTGGCTACGTGAGATTTAGCACCATAATATAACAAATCACATTGTTTAACCAAGTGATTCGCAGGTGATTCATTGAATCTAGGAGAAAATGTTCAGGTTCAAATTCGCTACCCTCTAAGCCAGGGTAGGGCAATTATATTTTCCAAAGGGACACATGAGAATCCTGAGGTGGGATCGAGGGCCAAACCAACAATAACCTGAACTTAATTTATGTTCGATATTAATTTTCTCCACTTGTAAATAAATGATATCATGTTCATTATGCTACCAAAAGAATAAGCATATTCTATTTAGGGAATAGGAAAAAAATTGCTATATTTTTCCGTCTCACTGAGCGTATTACAACAATGCAAGCGCCGGTGTGCTGTTATACTTTATTGTGGTGCAGCAAAGAAGCTGTAAACCAGTTCTGCAGGCCCCGGGCCGTAGTGTGCCCACCCCTGCTATAAGCAATCTACTGAAGAGCCAATTGGCCCATACATATCAATGGCAGATGTAGAACAATAATCTGGTCCTATTTCTCCAACTAAATGGACAATATGAGTATCTTTTTATGTATTTCTTTTATTTAAAAAAAAGCCAGATAATACTCCACATTGCAAATTCACCTTATTAAATTTCAATGAAGTAATCCTGGACCTTGTAGAGAATGAAATGCTCCCATCACCCACGTCTTCGCTTACAAATACAAACATCTCTTTTACATTTTGTCAAAATGAAACAATCGTGCTCCTCACTTGAACCTTCCTTTAATTTTCTGCTTATATTTAGATACCACGAGGAAGCAGCTGTTCTGAAGAGCAATCAACGTCTTTTACCACAGCTGCTTATCTCTTACTGACTTAGTGGGCTAGACAGGGTAAACGCAGGCCTCCTACATTTAATTACGCAACTCCTGGGTACGGGACTGTTTTAGTTTCTCAGCATTTTTGCAATGCACTGCAAAAAAAAAAAAAAAAACAAAACAGACTGAGCTTCTCTTTATGGTGCATATTAAAGGCAGTAATGACATTCCTAACATAATTCATTATATAAAACTGTAATGCATGCTCTGATTATTAATAATATTCGACGTTATGAAATTGATTGAAACTGATTTTGGTGTGGAGGACCTTTAATTTCTCTTAAAAACTACTATTACTGTGTTTGTTTGTTTTTGTTTTTTTTGGGATGTCAAAGTAAAAACATGAAAACTAAACATTTATGGAACATTGAGAATAGACAAATATGCGATTAATGAGTTCACTCATGGTGATCATGTGATTAATTGTGATGAAATATTTTAATCTATTAACAGCTGGTATTTTTTTTGGGGGGGGGGGGCAGGGATTGGTAAAATGTCATATACATTGTAATAAACACTTCGGTGCACACAACTGTGCATGTATCTGCCAAAGGGAACAAGCTTCATCAGTAACCACACTGGGTATGAACACACCATTAGTTTCACCAGATGGAGTGTTGAGTTCTTTTGTGGATTTTTTGTTGTTGTTGTTGTTGTTGTTGTTGTAGATTTGAAATTGGGAATCAAATTCAACAACCGTGATTACAAGGCAGGTCCAGCACACACTAAATAATGCTAGTTTAATATGTTACTGTGGTACTGTTAACTGATAATCGGCATAAATGCATTTTTGGTGTAAGAACTGAAAAGAATACTAGTATTTCACAGGAAATGATCAACCGGAATGTTACACTACACAATCAATCTAGGTCTCTGGCATTGGACCTGCTAGTCATTACTTTATTAGAGTACACTTACATGCCCTACATTGTTTGCTAAGTCTTGTTTGTCCTTCACTGCCATCCTCTGCTATTTCGTATCTGGTCTGCTTTCATGTGTGGTTATCCTGCTATTGATCGCTTGGTTGCTTTCCTGTTGCCCATGTCTTCTTACTTGTTTGCTATTTTGCTCGTTTTGCTACCTTTTGTAAACATTTTCTGGTGATGTTGCTTTTGCTTATTCCAGCCTGAATTCATCTTCACTCATACTTTTAAAGCTTGACCTACAAGGTTTCTGGGATGCTAACATTTGCCACCAATTAATTAATTAATCTTGTGGAATACTGCTTTTCGTTAAAAAAAAAACATTGTCAAAATAGTGGGTTTGTTTTCAGCTTCTTGTATAAATATAAACCTATTTCTGCTGTGAGGAAAGAATTCCATTAGCTAACTCAGCCATGCTAGTCATGTCTGCATGTCAATTATTTATTAGCTTGTCAGCTGACTAAATCTCAACCCAGACTTCATTCATTCATGCATTCATCTTCTACTATTCTATACCTATCTCAGGCGTCTATGGGCATTAAGGCAGGATACACCCTGGATGGAAGGCCAACCCATCGCACGACACAACACACACATTCATGCACTAGGGACAATTTTCCAAGGTGCCAATCAACCTACCGTGCATGTTTTTGGACCGGAAGGAAACAGGAGGACCCGGAGAAAAACCCTCTGAGGCACGGGGAGAACATGCAAACTCCGCACACACATGGCCGAAACGGGACTCGAACCCGGACCCTGGCGGTGTGAGGCGAACGTGCTAACCACTAAGCCACCGTGCCCCTATCCCAGACTATATATGTAATCGGTTTAATTTAAAAACAACAACAATAGTATAAAAGTTATGAACGACAGAAAAGTAAATATTAAACCGCCACAGTATACGGAATTCAGCGAAGAGGTTCTACGAGAGAGACAATCTAGGAGACTGTAACATGCCAAAGGATAATTTTCACTTTGTCTGTAAGGAATATACACAAGGAGTGGTAGCAGTACTGCTGTCCACTTCAAACCCTTTCACATGCGGGTCAGATAGCACTTCCCTAAAAGTTCCTCAAACAGATATACATCCTCTCAGTTAGTGACACTCAACCAACTGGCGTCGGCTCCTCGGCACTACCGCTATTGCTGTGCAATATTTAGGGTTTGCCTTTTAGGGCCTATCAAATGCCTAGCAGAAATCTGTACATTTAAATATGCCTTAAGACATCACTCTTAAACCAGTATGCAATGCATAATTTGGCATGGCCTCCCAAAAAAAATGGTGGTATGAGTAACAGTAATATTTCAAGTTGGCATATGGAACTTTTTTGACATCGCCGCAGTACTGTATATCTTGATGGCCTAATTACACAGCAAATAGCCTATTTTACCTACAGTTTAATTGCACACAGTCAGGGATGATCTAGAAGCATGTGCCTGCTGCTGTTAGGATCCACTTTTAGGATTCGTTTGCAGTCCATCGAAAAATACTAGTCTCAACCATTAAAGGGAGATGGGCTTTAAAATATGAACGATTATTAAAGCAAGATCCTGCTCATCTTTAATTCATGTGATGACACAACAACAGACGATAATTCATGCATTGAAAACAGCTGATTCATATACTGGACGAAAGCTCGGGTGCCATTCATGTAAAAGAATGTTCCATAAATGAAAAATTCATATACCAATGGAATTAGTAAAGTATCATATTGCAGAATTATACATACATGCGATACTGAACTCATAGGTATATGATACAGTATGTTTCTCTCTCTTGAGAATCATATATTTTAATAAAGGGAAAGCAAACGCACATGCTTTTCAGATTCATGGCATATTAAATAAAACTACTGTTTAGACATTTCAAGGACATTTTACACAGTTTTCTCTTGTGAGGTCAATGCTTTTGTCTGCTTTCTAATTACTCAGTGATGAATATAATTGATAAATATAATCAGGTGTGGGGGGTATGATTATGGAGGCTGTTGCTGGGGATGGTGGAATGAAACAAATATTTTCCACGGTTGTTCCAATATTATGCTTTTACCATTCATAACAGTGTAAGATAGGACAATTACTCAGCCACTGATAAAAAAAATTATAAATAATAATAATTATAATAATAATAATTAATATGTATTTCTGCTATGTATATCTTTACTTTGCGTAATTGCAACATCTTAAATAGTTTTCAGACTCTAAATCATATAACGCAACCTTTTGTTTAGATAGATAGATGGATGAGATGGATGGATGGATGGATGGATGGATGGATGGATGGATGGATGGATGGATGGATGGATGGATGGATGGATGGATGGATGGATGGATGGATGGATGGATGGATGGATGGATGGATGGATAGATAGATAGATAGATAGATAGATAGATAGATAGATAGATAGATAGATAGATAGATAGATACATAGATAGATACATAGATAGATACTTTATTGACCCTGAGGGAAATTCTTGACATGTTATTGCTATTACTGCAAACATATAAGGTGGTTATATATTATATTATTATATTCTAATGATCATATTCTGTAAAGTTGTATTTCAATAGCTCTCATACACAATATTATTTACATTTTCATCTCATACATATCTCTCCATAGCTCTATGATTAATGTTTGCCATTAATTTTTGTTTAATGTCTATGGTGGTTGTTCAGGGTCTCTGCACCTTGGTTCGTTAGTAAAAGCATTTCGTTGCTAAATCAGTAGTTGAAAATCATTCTATCCAAACTGAATAATGAAAAACTCAGCTACATCAAATTTAGCCCAACTACGCCCCTAATTTATTCACTACAAATTGGAAAAGCTGTAACCATATGGACTGCTGATTATTTTTAGTCCTAGGTTATTTAAAGATGTAAGATGTAAAAAAAAACACATACACCTAGAGTCAATTCACACATAGCTGAAAGAAGCTGTGGAAGAATATTTGCCTAGGATGTTTTGGTGTCATAGTCTTCTATCGTCACACTATTAATCCACTCTCGAGAAAAAGTCACCCAGAGAGATTATAGCATCGAAACACAAATAATAAGGTCACTAGCAGACTATTCCTCTTTTTTCCCTTTTCTATATAGTATATATTCTATATTAGTTCATGTGTAAAAATTTTTATTAAAACTCAAGTTCAATAGAATAGCCTTTATTTGTCACATGTACATTACAGTGAAATATCCCAGCTTGATGTTGGTAGCTGGGGTCAGAGTGCAGGGTCGGTCATGAAACGGCGCTGGAGCACAGAGGGTTAAGCGTCTTGCTCAAGGACCCAAGGGCGGCAGCTTGGCCATACCGGGGCTCGAACCCGGATCTTCCAATCAGCAGCCCAGCACCTTAGACCACTGAGCTACTCCCTCCTTCTACCAATAGTCATCAAATATGACAGAAGTGTGCCCTTTAAACCGTTACAATTTCCAAAGAAACTGGTTTATTAAATAGATTGCAAAAGGGTGATAAAACCAATTCTTCTACTTTTTCTTTGTGTTCAGAATTATGTACAGTCCTGTGACTCGTTAATTTATGTTGTCTGTCACAGCCTCTTGTTACTGGGGAAACGTTGTTTCGCTTCACTGTATACGGCACTGTATATTGTTGAAATGACAATAAAAGTCTACTTGACTTGACAAAAGCTATTAAATTCTTTGCCTCCTACTTACCATGGAGCAATAGTTAAATTATTAACTATAATTTCCAGGAGGAACGCCTGAAAGCCTAACATACTAATCTATCATGAAGTAGTTCGTGTCCTTTGTCATTGTCAGCCATGTCCAATCTTGTCATGCTTGCACTGCCTTGCCTGCATACTGTTACTACTTGTTCCAATCTATGTATCGAACCGTGGCAAATTGCAATCAGTGAATGCTAATCATGCTGATTTGACAGAGTGTTCAGCAGGCCGGATTCCTGTCATCTCAAGCATACGGCTACCAGCGCAGACAGAATATTCTCACTTACACAGATAAAGTGTTTCCCCAACTTACAGTCAATCTTAAAATGAGCCCTACCAACTTTGAAGGCTCTCCATCCAACATAATTGTTACGGTTGAGTATTATTCATTTTGGACCTCCCAAAAAAATGATATGGAGCAATGTGAAACAATGGCTATCTAATTCTATTTTCACATGAATACCCTTTATTTACCTCACATTTCAGGATAATTTGTATACTTTTTTTTTCATTTCCCAATGAACAAAAAGTATTTGATAAAAATACCTTATCCTTAATGCATGGTTCATACAATGATGTATCCTGAGCCAAATAGTTTTCAAATAACACATTTAACTGCCACAGCTGTCACCATTTTTGTTTAGCAGAAACTTTATTCATATGATGTGAGTGGGATTGTTAGGATAAGTGTGCCTCATTTAAAAGAAGCCTGCTTAAAATAAACTCTATGCGGTGGCAGACTAGGGAAAACCTGTCAGATAACTTGTGGCAAAACACTGCGGAAGCTTTGTGGAAAGGTTTTATTTGAGTTCGAAACTGACTTTGCTATCTGCTGTTTGCTATCATGTTGGATACAGAGCCAGATTTACAAGCACAGAGGTAACACTGGCTCAAGAGATCTAAACCCTTGATGTAAGGTTTTGTTTTTTTTTTTTTTAATCACTGTTTTGGACATCAGCCTATTCAATTTAGTTTTCTCATCAGATCCCGCCTGTCAAATTGTCCGCAATGCACCTGCGTCGTCCCACTGTAACCAAGAAAGCACTTACACACCCTGTACTGAAGATAGAGGACAAATGGCCTCATAAAAAATTGAAAGTTGAAAGAGCAAATATAGGACAAAGTGAATTTTACCTAATGTGACATGATAAAAAAAAAACTGAGATATTTGCGTTCAGGAAACGCCTATTTACCGTAATAATATAGTAAATAATGTTCAGCTTGATTCCTAAGCTATTTACTAACAGTACAACACACACTATATCTGCTAAAGAAGTGTTTCAGCATTTTCTATTGGATGGATAGTAAAATGATTCCAAAGGCTAATTGTCGACACATACATTTATACAATAATATCTGCAAAATAGCATTTTCTAGTGCTCTTAGACCAGGATAAAAGAATACTTACATAGAATGTCACATCAAACAGTCAAGTTGGACAGAGCGTGTAACCATGGCTGCAAAACCATCCTTAAAAATCCCTAGAAATGAAAATGCAAGGGACTAAATGATTATTGTTGTCTTCTTATACACAAACATACAGTGGACTGTTTACTAGACACCACTTATCAGGCACGCGCCATGCTTGCTCGCCTGCTCCTTATTAAACAAAGGGAGGCCTTATTGAATGTTCCACCTGAACACGTCTTCACTAGTGGATTGAACACACTGCTTATCAACCAGCTACAGGTACTATATAAGCTTTCATTATTTAGGCAAAAAAATAAACTGCTCATATTTACAGAAACAGTAACAGTGGCAGTGATATGTAGACATTTTACTTTAAACTGTAATGAACGCTGGATACTGTCTTTTGCTTCTGGGCACGGACTCGAGATTAAACACATTTCCCCACTTCTGATGATTCCTCGAGATAGTCGCTTAGGATGTGTCTCTGCATGGCTGCTTTCGTGCAAACAATCTAAATGTCAGTCAAAATAGCCAGCTGCTTCGGTCATGTCTGTCAGGCCTAAGAGCCTCCTGACTGTAATTATAGCGTTTCAGTAAAATGCAAGGGCACAGTTCGGGAATCCATTCACGAAATCTATGTCTGGAGAATGTCAGTCTATCCCTAAATAAGCAGACAGACAAATGTGCTGATTCCCACTGGGAGGCAGTAGAGTAAAGCAGGGGAATGATTAATCAGGTCCTAGATCTGGTTTTCCCCACTTGCCAGATATTTGCCTCGCAAAATTGTTGTCCTCATCTGGGCCTTGGACCAGGGCCCTAAGACCCCTCTGGGATTTTATGCTGATGTTTTCTGGTTGTGCACGTTTGTAATTGAAAATTAACACATGTACCGTGCTGCTGTACCTTCCTCTTCTTCTTCTTCTTCGGAAACAATCGAACACGCCTGCTTACTGTTTCACATTCTCTGATTTTTTACTCTCAAATAGACTGATACACTTCATAGTAGCGGTGTTGCTTTTTTTTTAGTTTGTTTTCAAAATGTGCATCCAAGCCTGGGCCTTATACCGAAATATACAATAAGCAGACATATATTATCACACCGTTGTCATCAACAGGCTATTTCAGATCCTATAAAATGTTAATCTTTCCCATTCCACATTAATCGAGCTTATACTGGAAGCTTATCTAATAGAGCAGTCTGCCCCCAGGGGCTCTGTGGCTCCTTCAAAGCACCCTGTCGTCTTCTCTGGGGCTTAAAATATGTAAAACGGCCTCTGATTTGAGCACTTCCAAAGACCCACGCCCACATTCTACATCTGCTTGTCTCCATCCTTGGCCTTGCACATGACCCTTGCATGTCTCACGCATCGCCAGTCACTCTGTATTGGACTGCGGCGCTTCAGTCGCCTCCAAACAGGTTAGAACTGAAACCCTGATTACTCACTATGATCACGGCACGGACATAAAGCATTAATCTGCACATATGCATTAGTGCACACACGGGCCATACACACACACACACCACACACACATATATATATATATATATATATTTTTTTTTTTTTTTTTTCGTGTCTACAAATATGTCGTATCTCCCTTGCGCTCGGCAAATAAGCTCAAAGTCAAAATGTCCGCGCGGTGCAAGACGCGTCGCCAGCTTTTTCCCCCCCCAGAAAAAAAAATAAATAAAAAATAATAATAATAATAATAATGAAAATGTAAAGCGGCTTTCATTTGGCTTTCCAGTCTATAAAATACACACGCTGTAAAAACGGGGCATTTGAGATGTCTGATTACGGCGATGAGAATGATCCAGAGCTGTGAGGTTTCCACAGAATCCTGAAGCGTCCCCGCCTCGTTTGCGTTCACACCAAAGGTCGCTTCGGTAAAAATAAATAAATAAATAAATACATCGGTTAATTGGTCGCATCACAAAGACCGCTGCGGATACACACGTGCGTGCGTTACCTTTCCGATCCGAAACGAGTGCAAGCCATTTAACCCATATTCTACCTGTATTGCAAATATATTTGTTTTTTTTTGTTTTTTTTTTATTTTATGTGTGATGCAAACGCAAATGCATTCGACGTCTGACATGTGGAAGGGGCAATGAGCGCCAGACGAAAGGCATCATCCAAAACACACTTACATGGGTTCGCAAGGAGCGGCTTCGATCAGTGCATACTCACTCAGATTAGGGGTTCCGGGGTCAGCGCTAGCCTCGTTTTCTTTTTTTTTCTTTCTTTCCGCCTTTTCTCTCGGTATGCGGCTGAACTGTTGGGACTCGCGGTCGCAGCCCCGTGCGCATAATCAGTGCTCCGCGCGCGTTCTTACTGAAATCTCGCGCGCACCGAGGCGACCGACAGCCGCATCATTACCGCCTTGTCTCCACACCGCCATTATTCTAGATTTGGATCCTCCAAGGGAAAGCTTAGCAGTGCATGGGGTCTTTTTTTCCCCCTCGTTTTTTTTTTTTGCAGATTGCTGAATGATTTAGGGAGGGGGGGAGAAATCCTCCTGGTCTGTGCCTGTCTTGGTTGCGCGTGTGACAGCAGCACGGCTCTCGGAGCGCGTCCTAAAACGCTCCACCTAGTGGCACACAGAGAAACAACAAGCAAGGATTATACATGGACAGATGTGTAAAAAAAAAAAGAATCCGCTTACAGTATGGACTATTTTTTATGGGAACATACTGTACAAAGTTGTCACTGCTTGTAGCGATTCATATATTTAGTTTATGAGTCAAGATGAATTGCGTGTTTTTTTGTTGTTGTTTTTGTTTTTTTAATAGACAGGTTAAAGGCCAAAAGAACCACACCCCATGTTTCATCCGGATCTTAGAAGGACAATATGAATGGGTTTGGACATTACCTGTTGTGCTGCATCGCATATTGTGTTTATGATTCAGCCAAGAGGCTTGCCAGTTTGCTGACTCACTGCTGCTCATTTGTGCTGGTGAACAGTGCCTTGTTGTTCGTCCTGTAGGGCATGTTATGGTGCACAGGGGGGCAGAGTAGTCTCTGTGAATATGATGGTGATTGTGCATCGTACCAGCAAGGTGAAGGACCTTACACTTGTGGGTGGGTGGGGATGTTTTTTTTGTTTGTTTGTTTTTTACAAACCTATGAAAGTATCTGCACACCTCAATAACTGTTTTCTTTACACAGAACATTTAATAGCATTTAAATATATGCTAGAACATTTAGCAGAACTGCTTTGAATAATAGTTTAAGGAACAAATGCCTTTTCTTTTCTTTTTTTCAATATTTCAAATCCCATGGCTTTAAATCTGCTTTTCATTACTTGAACAATTGTTTTCATTCGTTTATCTCACACCCAAATTTTGGATTGCATGCGTGATATAAGAATATGTTTTCCATAAGTATGTATGTATGTAAAAGAATATACAAAATAAAGCCAACGTATACCTCTATATAATAAGCACATTTCATAGCATTGCATTATGGCCAGTGAGTGCTCCACACTGCCCCACCTGCTGGTTGATTTTTCAATAAAATGCCCAGTAGGTTATATAGAATGCAATTCAATTACAATAAATTCATTACAGTGAAAATGATTGCATTACTGCCGGGATAATGTTAGTCTAAGAGATATAATGTTGACTATAAAATTTTAATGCTGGTATAACAAATGGAGAGTAAAAAAATATATACACCCAGGAGAAAAAAAAAGCCTCTTGCTTTTTAATCACCCAAATACGCTCGAGTAGTAGTAGGCTTATAACTATATACAATACAGTGAAACATAGTGAAACAACCTTACCCCACGGCCAATTGTCTACATACAATAAGAGAACATAAAATACATCCCTAGAGTGAGTGAAATTATACACCAATTAACATGAGACTGAATATTAAAGTATAGATTAACAACAAAGATTAGCTGTCAGGAAAAAAAATCCTAATATCAGTGCATTAAATCCTAGTTATTTAATATAATCCCAGACAGTGTGGTTGTTCTAGTTGTAGATCTTTCAATGTAATTGAACCTTGTTCGGAAATGGAGATGATTTATATTTAAACTATATTTGCTAATATGCTTCTTTTTTCACAGGTAAAGTACCCTATATTCTGAATATTCTCAGGTGAGTACTTAAACTGATTTGATGAATGACAAACAGGTTATCGGAATGACCCTTTGCAATACTTTCAACATTGATAGGTTTTCCTGAGTAGAGGTGTTTGATATTAGATGAGGCGTAAACCTTCGTGACACATTTCCTAACCTTCAACTGCAATTTAACATTTATAATGCATCAGGTGTGAACCTCGATTCATACCAGCTTTAACAGACTCTAAATTAGACACAACATGCAGATTATTGCATACAATAAATATATTTCTTTTGTATGCCACCTGTTATAATACACAGTGCAGCAGGAGAACAGCTTTCAAGAGGATTCTATCCAAATTTCTATGGTGCTGTTACTGGTCAGTGCAATAGATTCCAAGCAGAATGGTCATATGCCTGCTGTTGAAGCTTGTGTCATATCACTGGTGGTATAATGAAGCTCTACACCTACACAAAAATGACTGGTGAAGACATTTTGCTGCTAATTTCCTGTTGGTGTGTTTGGATTTCACTCTTAGGCTTTGTCATTAGAAATACTAGTGTTACTACTAGTTGTTACTGGTGAGGTGATTTGAACAAAGTAGATGCAAATGTGTTATGATTCAATGCAATATTATAAACTAAATGGTATGAACATATGACTGAAATATGACTGAAATATGACTGAAATATGACTGAAATACTTTCATTTTAAATAAATAATGAAAATTTAAATTGAAAATGTAAATGTAATTTTACTTTTTTGATCTGATGTTAATTTATAATATCTATGTACGTTTATATAATATTGTAAACTACAGATTCACTGTGTCCCAAAAGTGAATCTGATGACCTTCCTCTGGGGGTCCGAACAACGGAGACACTGTCTACCTTTAAACGCCGATTGAAAACATACCTCTTCCAACAACACCTATCCTAACATTTCTTTTTATTCTCTTTTATATCTCACTGTCCAGAAATCCATTAAAAAAAAAAGTCAACTGTCTATGCTTGTGTACTTAAGTTTGTATTTACCCTTCATGAATAAATCTTATTCTTAGATCGAGACCTAAAGCACTTCTTGTGCGTCGCTCTGGATAAGGGCGTCTGCTAAATACTTCAAATGTAAATGTAAATGTAAAAGTGTGATTGAATAAATAAAGAATTGAAATATCATCAGTAGATGAATGAATCTGTAGTCTGGGATGCATTTTATAGTATTAGCGATCCAAATTCAGCTAAAATTTATAATGTCCTCTGTCAAGTATTTATATTTTATATTACACATGGGAGCGGGGCACGGTGGCTTAGTGGTTAGCACGTTCGCCTCACACCGCCAGGATCCGGGTTCGATTCTCGTCTCGGCCATGTGTGTGTGGAGTTTGCATGTTCTCCCCGTGCCTTCAGGGGGTTTTTCTCTGGGTTCTCCGGTTTCCCCCGGTCCAAAAACATGCACGGTAGGTTGATTGGCACCTTGGAAAATTGTCCCTGGTGTATGAATGTGTGTGTGATTGTATGTGTGCCCTGCGATGGGTAGGCATTCCATCCAGGGTGTATCCTGCCTTAATGCCCATAGACGCCTGAGATAGGCACAGGCTCCCCGTGACCCGAGGGAAGATCGGATATAGCGGTAGAAGATGAATGAATGAATGAATGAATGATAGTGCCCTATTTCTTCACTAGAGCTTCATCTGCCTCAGTTCTGGAAGAGCTTTAGCAAGGTGCGGTGCCTCAATTCTTATTTTACAAAAAAAAAAGGGTAGATACTTTTATTCTTTTAACACTGCTTTTCACATGCGCCTATCTTTGGGTCTGACCCTTTGAGCCAGATCAACAACTGAAATTCTGATCTAGAAATGATGTCAAAAAGCTATCAAAACAAAGTCAGCAACAGCCTTAAGGCAACATGCATTTCTGACAAGCAGTGTAGCTGTCACGTTTCTGCCAGGCTCCTCTTCCAATATCTCCCAATCACCATGCTCACTCTCTCCCTAATTCTGACTTCCTTCACCTGCTCCCAGTTACAACCCCACTCAGGCTCACCTATATAAGCTCTGTCCCCACAACACTCCTGCTCCTATCGATCCTCTGGGTTATTCCCAAGATCAGGCCATCATTCCTGTGTACTCCTACCGTCCTCTCCAAAACCCTGTTCTCCTCAAATAAGCTCATTGAACTGTATCTCCTGTCAGGACCGTCTGTTCTGTGGCAGTAGTGAGGCAAAATCTAAGTTAAAATTGAATATAAATAATCACCATGTGAGTGCAGTGCAATTCATTCATTGATTCATTCATTCATCGTCTACCGCTTTATCTGATCTTCCCTCGGGTCACGGGGAGCCTGTGCCTATCTCAGGCGTCTATGGGCATTAAGGCAGGATACACCGTTGATGGAATGCCAACCCATCGCATGTTTTTGGACCGGGGGGAACCTGAGGCACGGGGAGAACATGCAAACTGCACACACACATGGCCGAGACGGGAATCGAACCCAAACCCTGGCGGTGTGAAGCGAACGTGCTAACCACTAAGCGACCGTGCCCCCTATGCAGTGCAATATTCAATTGAGAAACATTTTACAAACAGTTTGACTTTGATGTGCAAACGGAGCAAGCAGAGCAGCAGTAGTAATAGTGGAACGGGCAAAATGAGCATGTAATTGGTAACACTGTCTGTGAGACCAGTATATACAATAAACATGTAAAAGCCACTAATAAAAGCCGATTGAAAACATACCTCTTCCAACAACACCTATCCTAACATTTCTTTTTATTCTCTTTTATATCTCACTGTCCAGAAATCCATTAAAAAAAAAAAAAGTCAACTGTCTATGCTTGTGTACTTAAGTTTGTATTTACCCTTCATGAATAAATCTTATTCTTAGATCGAGACACTAATAAAAGCCAGAAAGAACATCTGCTGGTTTCAAGGTGGCCGTGTCATACATGAAAATTTGGAGTAAGAAATGTGAGACAATTCAATTTCCTGACCTCAAAATCCTATGAACATAAAGCTGAGACTAAGTATTGTACACAGCTCAGAGGGAGTTCATCCCAATGGCTGAGTGTCCATCTGTGAGTTGTGCAACGCACCTGGTTCATTCATCCTCAACTTCAGAGTCATGTTTCAGCTCTAGCTCAGTCTGGTCCCACATTGATCTCAATCTCTAACAATGCAAGATAAAGGTAACACAAAGAACCACAATGTTTTCTTGGCAATGTTTCACTAGGCTATGGTATATTTCCAATTAAATCCGTCTGCGCAAAATTATTACACTATCCATGTGACCCCCCCCCAAGGAAGCAGACTCAACAATCTTGCCAGATGTTCAGTAATATGCCACATTCCTGATCGTTTTAATCTAACCAATCCCGCATCAACCCACTAACATTGTCAGTAATCAGTAATTGTCAGTAAATCAGGAATGTGTGCCAGACATACCATGCTAACTAAATGTAGTTATTTAAAACATTAAAATATTTCATTCAGGGCTGTCAATCGACTAAAATATTTAATCGCAATTAATCGCATGATTGCCACAAATTAACTCGTGATTAATCGCAAATTGTTTTCAATGTACCATAAATGAATACTTTCCATGTATTTAATACTAAAAATTTGACTCAAAATCTCTCCCTTTAATAAGATTATTTTTTATACATATTTATTTCACAATGTAAATTATTCAATTAACATTGAATTCTTGTTCATTAATTCCTTATTAATGTCTATGTACATTTTTAGTGGTTGTTTTAATTGTTAAATGTGGTACGTGGCTCCTTTAAGAATTATGGCCGGTTTTGGTTGCTTTCTGTATAAAGTGGTAATACGTTTAGGTTACATGCCGTAATATATGACAATATAATGAGTAGTTCATACCTGTTGTGAATGCGCAGCTAATAGGCGTAATGCGGGGGAAATTTAGGATGCCTGAGTGGATGCACTTTACTGGGTGTTTTTTGTTAAGAAAACATATATTGCCTCTTTGTTATACTGTTATACTGTTATTTATATTTTGCTGTTATTTACACATTAAACTAGCATGTATATATACAGACAAACTAACTGATTTTTTACCACAGTGAATTTTAAACTGACTCCTCACTCCAGTGATATTTGCAGGTGAACATCAAGAAAAGCTTGGAAAATAGCCTAAATATTCTACATTTCTACATTGGTCAAATATATAGATTTGTTCTAAACCAATCAACTTTCTCTCATTGAAACAGGTGGAAAGCATTGTTTTGAAGTATTGCACTTTACTGGGTGTTTTTTGTTAAGAAAACATATATCGCCTCTTTTATATTCCATCCTAACATTACAAAGAGAAAGGAAAGAGGAAAGATCAGAGCTGGAATTATCAGGGAAGGCCACGGACTAAAGTTTCTTTATTAATTTGTGTACTTTATTCTCTAAGCATGAAATATGCCAGAGGAGTCTTTGTTATGAGTCTCGTTTATTCGCCCACGAAACGAAGAGTGCAAAAGGATGATTGGTCCTGTAGCAATGTGTGCTGCGTTAATAAAAATTAGCACTGTTAAAGTGAATTTACACATATAAACACTACAGTACAAATGCATACTGGAGCCACCAGGCCTACACAGAGAAGCTTTTCCCATTGTTTCACAAAATTAGCAGGTAAGGTTACCTGCCTCGGGATCCACCCTGCCATTAAATACATTTTCTCTCTTTCATTTGATACTCTCATCAATTACATACTTTCTAGACCTGGCGAATAAAAAGGATCTGAGATTTAGATCGGGGAGGAAGATCGAAGGGAAGAGTAAGAGCTTGAGTGAACAGACCTTAACACTATTGTCTCATCTAGTTTCTTTTCACCTGTATCCTGTACTAGCCACACAGACCTGTGATTTCATTCTACTGTATGCTTGCTATTTCCATAACAAAATGTTGTAATTAGGCTACTATAAAAAATATTCAGGATTATATTCATTTTCATAGAACGTTTTGGTGCTTTCATTATGCACCGATTTCGGATTAGTAGCAATAATTTTCTAGCTTTTAGTTTTAGTATATTTAGTTTATATTTATATTTAGTATATTTAGTTCTCTCATTGAAACAGATGGAAAGCATTGTTTTGAAGTATTGAAGTTTTGAACCTTACTTAAAAAGTAACATTAGACAGAAGATAAAAAAGTAGGTGCTTAGGGTCTTATGCTTTTCAGTTTGCTAATTTTTATGATTTGTGGAAGAAATATTATTATGAATCTAGTTATAATATTTAGCTATATCGTAATATAGCTTTATAGTTTTCTTAGTGCTTCAGATCTGAACATATACATACATACATACACACACACACACATTTCAAGTAGCATTAAATTAAAATGTAGTGCTGTTTCACTCTTAAATATACAATGAGACAAAATACAAAACACCTTTTTGAGGGAAAAAAATCCTGTGGAAATCAGATTTCTTTACAGGGACTATTAACAACCTTGTGACATTGCATCATTGTGGAAGGACTGAAAACTCATACTATGTGGGTGTCTATATGGTCGAAAAAATCTTCACTGTTGAACCAAATAACTGTTTTAAGTGGGAAGTCTTTCCCAGCTGTACCCATATAAACAATCCTGACCATAGGGGCTGTTTCTTTTTGTTAATACAAGCCATTATAATATATATATATATATATATATATATATATATATATATATATATATATATATATATATATATATATATATATATAGATATATATATATATATATATATATATATATATATATATATATATCCAAATGTACTCAGTCTGCTGCTCGTCATCTAGGGATGCATATGAAAGGTATCATTTCCTCTGAATGAATGATCGGAGGCTAGTCGAAATGCATTACTGTTATTTATGTCATCAACCTCCTGGAAGCTGTGTCACTTCCTAGTGTTATAGGAAACAGATCTCAGTTGTTGTTGTTGTTGTTGTTGTTTTTCAGGAAGCAAATTAATCATCACATATCATTTGTATTTTATTACATTCTATAAATAAATATTTATATGTTTCTATATTAACATTGTGTGTTCGTTGTCTAATTTCCAGAAACATTATTTTAAAAAAGAGAGGGAGAAAGATGGGGGGAGAGAAAAAAAAAGAAAAGAAGTGAAGCTCCCAGTGTGTCTGTTACGTCATTCCGCTTCGAGCAGGTCCCGGATGGAGCTGGGGGAAGTGAACAGGACTGCACAATAACTCAAGGCTGGAAAGTGTAGGGAAAAAAACCCTTAAAAGAACACGCCGTGAGACGGAATTGGACTTAAATTGAAAAGGTGGACTTTAGAAGGACCGCGGACACCATCCGCATCAGAATATCGTACAATCAGGTGTTTGTGCTCGGTAGATTGTGGCGGTGGAAGTTGCTGAGGATTTGTGCGGTGAAAAAATAACGTTACAGCAGCTAACAGCGGCAGCGGCGGCAGCAGCAGCAGCCGGAGAAGGAAACACGGAGTCGGAATAACGCCGGGGAAAAAAAATTTAAGAAACCCAGTAGTTTGTAAGACTCTTGGTGATAGAGGCTCGGTTGATGAATTATGTCTACCACCAGTATTGATCCTCAGGTAGGCCTCACTATTCGATACGTTTGCTGAAGGAATATGTGCTTGTGTCCATATACTTGCTAGCTGTGAGCGCAGGTAAGGCTAAGGCCTTGGCTTGGACCTCCGAGCAGAAAACCGGGAATGTGCTTCTTTCCAGTCTTAGCGTTAGCTAATGGCTATTGCGGATATGCAGCTCGCTAATGAGCTACCTAGCTCGCTTACTGCTTGGGCTTTTTGAACCAGGCTCTGGGAAATACCAAGTTTACTGCAACGTTACGTCTTGTTCACCAATTTCTCAAAGAAGCTGTCAGTCTAAGACTCCTAACGGAGACTCACAGAGCAGAACTTAATTTACTGTAAGCTAGCAAAGCGAGCTAAGCAGTGCAGATCGTACATTAGTAGGAAAGCTAGCGTTGTAGATCAATTGAGATGTTTAGCACCACAGCGTTAGCGCCTAACGAGGCAGCCTAGCTGCATGGATCTGCATTTTGACCCTTTTATTTAACTCCATCTGTGTGTTTTCTTTCCCCCTCCCACACCCCACCCTACCCCAACCGCCACATCTCTTCCATGCCCCCCAAACGGAACCTCAAGACATCGAAAGGACAAGATGCTAAAGGTAAGGGAAACGCGGCCCGGCGTTAATATTAGCTGTCACACAGCGAGTGATCGGTGTAGCGAAGGTATAAGAAACTAGCTGTGGGTACGAGGCCGAACGCCGTTAGGTCTGTTTGTGAAATAAGACGCTTTAATTTCCCCTGGCCTAGCGGGGAATTCCTTCTATTTCCTTGATGAAATATAATCGTGGCGAAAGCGAATCATCTTCGAAGCAAATGTGGCTGAACATCATTGCTACATGTACACGAACCAGGCTCTTGCCTCCCGTGTCCCGCAATTACAAATAGTCGAGGTGGATACACTTTTCAATATGAATGCCTTAAGTGTATTCCACATCCCCTATAAACTTTTAAGCATCTACCTTTTAAGGTGCACGTATATGGTTTAGGTTATATGGGCATGCATATGCAGTTCACCTGTTATATGCAAGTTGTAGGAACACAGAAATGACAGAGACATGGATTCAAGTAGTAGATCTTGGGTGATTAAAATTTGGCGGTGAGTAACATACAAACAAATCACTTTCTGTTAATACAAGCCATATATATATATATATATATATATATATATATCCAAATGTACCCAGTCTGCTGCTCGTCATCTAGGGATACATGTGATACATTTCCTCTGAATGAATGATCGGAGGCTAGTCGAAATGCATTACTGTTATTTATGTCATCAACCTCCTGGATAAAATTTGGCGGTGAGTAACATACAAACAAATCACAAAAAAGCGTCCAAGCTATCCTCTGTTAAAAGCGTAGGTAACTATTTGGTCTTTTTAGAATTATTTTTTAGGATTAAATGGCACCTGTATTCACTGGACATTTTCCTTTAAAAGTAACATTGTGGTGTTTAACAAAACAAACAAATCCAATGATGCCATTCAAATATTTCACAGCTATTGCGATAAAGGGTTAAATAATTATTTAATCGAATTTAATTTAAGTATACACTCGCGTGTACGCCCACAGTACCTATAGTCAATGGGCACTTTTCATTGAAGTGCATGAGAGCGGATGTTTCGCGCTTCATATTGGAGGTGTTACAAAGCTACCGTGACTCCTTATTGCTATTTAACCTAATTATACATTTTGCCAGGTAAAATTATCTTCTTTTTTGCTTTTGTTTTTAAATCCAGAAATGGTGTGGTGTTAAAAAAAAATCAAACAAACTTAATGATGTCACTCCATCTGTTCAACACTCTACTGTAATAAAGGGTTAGATAAGGATTTAATCCAGATTAAATTTCTAAATGTACACCCATGTGTACACCTACAGGGTGTACTAACTTGGAATGAGCAGATAAAATGATTAGCACTTATAGTTAGTTATGGCTTTCAATTCCATGGATGTGCGTGATGGGGAATATTTCACAAATTGTACGTAGTAGATCTTAGGTTAAAGTGGAAAAACTTTGTGGGGTTGAAAAAATCCAAACACAGCTATCCTGTGAATAAAAGGGTATTAATCCAGACTAAATGCTAACTGTTACTCAGAATAAAGTTTTAACAGGCATATCTAGCGCATCAGACACCCTGAGAAGTTATTTTCAGCAGGATTCTCATTGTCACTATCCATATTGCCAGGGTTGCGATTTTAATTCATCAATTTGCATATGCGTGTTATTTTCTATGTCAGAGCTCAGGTTTAATGCATGTTAGTCATCCTTATTCACCAGATGGATGTTCAATCACTCAGTGTCAATGAGATGAACCGTGTCTTCCATTTATTGTTTCAGATGAATCATATCCAACTAAAGGGGGGGGGGGGGGGGGGGGGGGGGGGGGGGGGGGGGGGGGGGGGGGGTCTGGCCAAGGGCGGCGTGGGGGAAAATTTCTCGGGTGTGTACGGGTGCAGTAGCACCGGGTGGGTGGGGGGGGGGTTAGTTACTTTGTCATTGAACTTTTTGACTGAATCAATGAATATTTGATTGATCAGCTGTGGAGGTTGGTAATAGGGTGGAGGTTAGAGCTTTAAATAGCAAAGATAGATGCCACATGTTAATAAGAGAACAAAGGTGCCATTGTCCCATTCCTTAAGTGATGGACCAGCAGCTAATTTGCATGGTTTTGTGGTTGAGTAACAAGTCTTCTGTGCCATCATTTTGGACCTCTGTGTGATCAATTTACAAATTGAGAAACTACAGGCATCTTTGTTTCTGATTGTCATCAGTCTATCCAGGTAATTATGACAAGTAATGTTTATTTACCTCATCAGAACAGTGGAGTGTAGCGTCAGTATTTTAGCTATAATAAGCTTATCTAGTAGGTCAGCAAAAAAAAAAGTATGTCAACATTTCACCATGCACTATTAGAGCTTTTAACATTCAATAAGCTTATTAAATCTTTTTAAAAAAATTCTAGGGGGTCATTATATAATTATTTAAGAGAAGAGATTGTTCTTGGAGGTTCCAGACACACTTGATTCTATTGAACCCCTGTGAGTTTGTTTATGTAACTTCATCACAAACAATACAATGTGACTGTGCATTTCATTTCCACTCTTATTGAATAAAATGTAGCCATTATTTGTCACAGTGAAATTAGCGTCTTCGCATATTCCGGCTTATTTGGAAGCCAGGGTCAGCCATGATACGGCGTCCCTGTAGCACAGAGAGTAAAGGGCCCAAGAGTGGCAGCTTGGCAATACCGGGGCTCGACACCCATTCCCTGCCTTCTGATCATTACCCCAGCGCCTTAACCATGGCGCTACCCCCTCCCTGCATGCACTGTTACGCATAGCACTCTTGTGTCTCTTTATATCACATGGTATAATTCAGCTGATATTCAGTTGAAGGGTTCTTTCTGCTGCGCCCAATGTTTTGGGAGACTGATTGCCAAGAAATCATGGTACGCATGTTGTCGAAACAAACAGAGGTTACTTTGCTTCCTGAAATTCAAACCTGTGTACAAGTTGTGTTCTCATTTACAAGGATGGCAACATGTGTTCCAGTGCAATAAAACCAAATCTATATCCTACAGGTAGCCTTGGGTTTGACAGCACAATGCGCTTCCCGGTCCACGTGACCGCCTTCACATGACCATTTTTTTTCATGCCTACTAAACTGCGACGTGAAAGCCCCCAGAAGCACTCTTTGGACTGGTTTAGTGTTACATAGATATCATAAGAAAACACCCCTATTGTGGCATTAACTACAGTAAAATATGTCCAGTCAAATTGGCATGGAGATGCCCACAAAATCAAAAATACTTATTTCATTGCTTTAATAAAGAAACAGTGCCCATGTAGTTTTTATTTTTTTGTGATTAAAGGTTGACTTCACGTCAAGCAAATTGCATTTCCTCTTGCGCTTACATATTACGTTTTATATCAATATGAAAATTGTGCCAAACTGAAACACAATCCCTGCCTCTAGTTGTTCTTTACTGTACAATAGTTTACATTCAGAGAATCTGAGAAATGGCAGATAATTGAATTTAATTGGTGGCACTTCTATGAGGGGTCATGCATATATTTTACTTGTTTATATATTTTACTTGTATTTTTGAGAGCAACTGCAATTCGAGCAAATATAATGCTTATTTAGTACTATGACTTGGCTTATTAACAGCTAGCTAGCATTCAGACATCCAAACATTCATAGAAACTGATTGTATTGTACCAGTGTTTGTCTACATTTTCTTATCCTCATATTAGAAACATTTCTGTGAGCAGAAGACAAGCATGTGTAAATGCACAGTATACATTAATGAATACATGCATTGTGCTGCGACGCTGTACTTTTTTTCTCTTCAATTTTTGTCTCTCACTTGTTTTCTCCTTTCAGCAAATTAACAACACTGAAAATGGAGGTCTAACACTAGCAATAATGACAGTAAAATGTGTATGCAACCTCTGAAATCTTGCCTAACCCAGCTCTGTGCTCTGCTCATCCATTATTTACGATCATTTAGGATCTACATCAATATACTTGGGTACCATAGTATGAGCTATTTTTGGAACCATTATAATCTGGTTAATTAATGTTTGGTATTGATTACTTTTTGTCTGCCTGTTTCCGGTTTGATTTTTTTTCCCCACCTTTTTTTTTCAGTGCAAAATGGCTCACTCCACCAAAAGGAAACAGTTCATGACAATGACTTTGAACCATACCTCACTGGCCAGTCTAATCCGGTGAGAGAAATTGTGTGTGGGTATATGTTTGTTTTCTGTGTGTAGCACTAAAGGTCTAAGTGATTTTACAAATGTTACATATTCCAACTGATTTGATAACAATACTAGGTCAAAATCTTCTTATAGCTTTACCATGTTTGTGTGGCATATTAGGCAGACAATATAACACTTTCATTATGAATTATTCTTTCTAGAAACCTTAACTTTTCTTCAGATATATGACCATTGATGTACTGATGATTTTTTTTAAAGTATCACTTCGGGTTCATCACTGATCTAATCATCTCGGATTTTACTGTATATATTTGTTTTTTTTTTTTTTTTATTAAAATTTAAACTACATCCTTTCTGCATTCCAGAACAACAGCTACCAATCCATGACTGACCCCTATTTATCAAGCTACTATGCGCCCTCCATTGGTTTCCCCTACCCTCTAAGTGAGGCTCCCTGGTCAACTGGTGGTGACCCTCCAATCCCTTATCTTGCCCCCTATGCCCCGCTCAGCAATGGAGATCATCATTTCATGCATGACACTGTGTTTGGACAGCCAGGGGGACTGGGTAGCAGCATCTATCCCCACCGTTTTAACTTTTTTCCAGAGAATCCTGCCTTCTCTGCCTGGGGCACAAGTGGCTCTCAGGGCCAGCAGACTCAAAGCTCAGCCTATGGGGGCAGCTACAGCTACCCGCCCAGCTCTCTGGGTGGCACACTTGTGCCTGATGGGCAGACAGGCTTCCACAGTGACACCTTAAACAAGGCACCAGGTATGAATAGTCTGGAGCAGGGCATGCTCGGGCTAAAGATTGGAGGTGATGTTGTCACCGGTACTGGCTCGGCTGTCAAGACTGTGGGTTCGGTTATTGGAGCTAGTGGTGCTGTAGCGACTGGTAATGGTGGAACCCCGGTAGGTATGCCAGCCCCCAAACCCACCTCATGGGCTGCCATTGCAAGCAAGCCAGCCAAAGCGCAGCAGTTGAAGGTCAAAAGTAAAGCTGGGTTGCCTGTTGCTGGAGGTGCACCGCCACCACCACCCATCAAACACAACATGGACATTGGCACTTGGGACAACAAGGGGACCAAAGTCGCATCACCTTTGCCTCCTCAGCAGCAACAGCAGCCGCCTTCTCTCTCACATGGTCACTTGCCTCCTCACCCTCAGCCGCCCATGCCGTCGGCCCAGTCACTGGCACAGCATATGGCTCTGCAGGCTCCACCTCCTCCTGCTCCACCTCAGCCCTACCAGAATCATACACCGGCTCCACCCCCTCAGACACGGTGGATAGCACCACGAAACCGGAACCCAGGTTATGGCGGAGGTGGCAGCATGGATAGCACTTGCCCTACCAGTGGTGGATTGGGCAACGGTGGAGGAGGAGGAGTGATGGGCCCTAGCGCTAGCTCCAGCATGGGCTCTGGAGACCCACACCCATTGCTGGAGAAGCTGCGTGCGTCTCATAGTTACAACCCGAAGGACTTTGACTGGAACCTGAAGCATGGCCGTGTTTTCATCATCAAGAGCTACTCAGAAGATGACATCCACCGTTCAATCAAGTACTCCATCTGGTGCAGCACAGAGCACGGCAATAAGAGGCTGGACGCAGCATTTCGTGCCCTCAATGGCCGGGGCCCTGTCTACCTGCTGTTCAGTGTAAATGGCAGCGGGCACTTCTGTGGCGTGGCCGAGATGCGCTCGCCAGTAGACTACGGCACTAGTGCCGGTGTCTGGGCACAGGACAAGTGGAAGGGTAAATTTGATGTGGACTGGCTCTTTGTCAAGGATGTGCCCAACAGCCAGCTGCGCCATATCCGCCTGGAGAACAATGACAACAAACCTGTGACCAACTCGCGTGACACGCAGGAGGTACCACTGGAGAAGGGAGAAGGCCAAGCACACCACATCAGGATTTCTCACACTATGAGAAACGCAGGAGGAGGAAGAGGTGCTGAAGATCATTGCCACCTACAAGCACACCACATCTATCTTTGATGATTTCTCACACTATGAGAAACGACAGGAGGAGGAAGAGGTGGTGAGAAAGGTAACCGTTATTTTTTTGTTGTTGTTGTTTGTGTACTTAAATGTATAATTGTAACATGGTGCACTTCTCAATTTTTCTTGAAGGTTTAAAAAAAAAAAAAAACACACGTTCTACATTATGCATGGTATGCATTATGCAATGGAAAATGTTACAGGTGCATATTGTTTTTATTCTCAAGTGGGGCAGTGATAAATAAGTAAACAGATTACATAAAGCATATAAGACCACTATGATGATATTTTTATTTTTTTTACACAAAATTGCCAATTTTATTTTGTGTAGGAACTCTGCATTTACATAAAATGTAAAATGTATGCTCAACTTGGATAATATTAGATACATTTAAGTTTAACTTCATTTATGGTGATATTTTTATATAGGATGCTACCAAAACGTTTTGACTGTAAATAGTGGCAATATCGCTTTTCACATTGCAAAAAAACTGTACAAGTTCTATTCCTTGTTTGCCACTGATCATTATTACTGATAAACCACCTGCTAAACATGAAGTGCTGTGGACAACGAGGAGGCTGCAGAATGACAAAGTGGAGGAATGTTTTGGAGCACTTCATATTTAAACATAAATAAACCACAGTATAGTGCGGCTAACGTTTATAAAGTAATTTGAAATAGATTTTTTTTATATTTTTTTGTTTATAAGCGGGCCAATGGAACACAATTTATGTTTTTTTATATATATATATATATATATATATATATATCAGCAAAAAAGGCAGAGAAGCCAGATAAGTAGCCTTCCATTTATAACACAAAAAGTTACATTTAGGAAATGTTCCCATACCCAAGTTATGAATAATGTATGAGGCATTATTTTAAAGGCAATTTTATTTTTTAAGTTCTTCTTGCTTCTCCGCTAGCCACTGTTGTTGACTGATTAACACTTTCACGTAAACACATGACTGCTCTGTGTAGTTATGAAATTACTTGGATATCTATATATCTATGTATATCTATCTATCTATCTATCTATCTATATAAAATGTTTTGAACTGACATCAAATACACTGAAATACCTGGAATACCACATCACTATACTTCGCAAGATTTAATAAATAAATACATGAGTCTAAACATGTAGTAACTTGCTGTGGAGGATCTTCTTGAATGCATTGTATTTGTATTTTAATGTAATATGGCAACTAAATACACTAAATGTGTTTTCGATTTCACAAATATAGTTGTATGCAATTTCAGCAATAGAAATCATATTTTTCTCAAAGAAAAACAAATTGCTTGTTCATTTTAAGAGCCCTGCCTAATTTACTATTTAGTATTGTTCAATTTAAAATAAATACTTATCATATTAATCGATCGATCAATTGTTAGAATATTAAAAATACTAAAATAATCGATTGCAACAGCCTTAATATTAAATGAGGGTTCTGTGGGTAGAAGCGCCTTGTTGATAAGAGAGGTCAGAGGATTTGTTAGATTGGCTCAACGTGTCTTGGAGGTAAATACAGCCATAATGAGCAGAAAAGCACCTCGGCTTACACAAAACAGCAGACCTGAGGTGGACAACAGTGAAATACCACAACAGGTTCTTCCCCCAAAAACCACAAATGAAACTATCGTGTACATAGACAAACCCCATTTGGACCAAAACAAAATCAGTGTCTTTTTCCATCCTCTGACAGTCTTCTATTAAAAGTCAGCGTGCTTCAGTATTTCTACTACACTATGATACATTATACAGGCAGTGTTTGTCTGTTAAGTTTGCAAGGTTATGAATCACCTCACAAATGTAAAATTTTAAGCCTCCTGCCAGAACTACACAGGTAGGTCTGGCAGGTCTGTTTTGATCTTATTTGCAGAAAATATGAATCATGGGCTCCGCCAAAAAATTTCCATTAATATGCATTTAGAAAATAAAATTATACGTGTACATAAGTGTCATCTTGCTGACTTCTCTGTTTACATTTAGAAGAAATGAAATAAAAGATTGTATTAAGATAGTTAAAATATTTACCTATGAGTGATTGAATTAAACCAACCTATCATGTAAGCGTTAACCAGGTAATCATTTGGATCTTCTGCATCAGTAAATATTGTGTATATGTCATGAGAGCGAAAACGGTCCGAGGAGATGATGTCTATGAGAACATTGTTCCTCACTTGGCATCCAAGTACACATGTATAAAGTGTAAGGTTACAAATGAACACTATGCAGATGTATTTTATTGCTTTGGTTTTTATTAATTGATAATTAAATTATTAATTTTTTGAGTGAAATTCTAAAAATATTCACAAGTAATCATTTTTCTAAGTAGTTGTTTAGAGTTTGTGCCAGTTATTTTATTCACACCTTCTTCATTTCTTTATTGACAGAACTATGAACCCACTTCAACTCAGAATCGATCACGTCTGGATCAGGTAAACAGTTTAAATTGGGGTTTGTAGCGGGAGTGTGGACCTTCGTTGGTGGAAAACGGATATCTTGTATTGGTCATGCAGTGCAAGGCCCATGATCTAATGATCATCTTCACCTTTGAACACCTTCATTCTTTTTTTTTTTTTTGGTTTTTTTTTTCCCCCCCTTCTTCCAGGATCGCCAAAATCGAAGTAAACAATAGAAGACTGCACCTCATCCCAATAGCTTGATCAACTGTTTTAGGACTGGCCATTTGAAATTAAAAAAAAAAAAAAAAAAAAAAAAGAACAGGACACAAGAAGAAATTTTAAAAAAAGAAAAATAAACAGTTGTTTATTTAATTCTGGGAACTTGGGCCAGCGTCAAACTCAAGGCTCAGCCCTACGGGTTCTGGTTCCAGCTCCGTTGGAGATGAAATCAATTAGTGTCCATCATATAATGGCACCGTGATCATCATTCGTCTCTCTTTTGTCATTTGGTTTCTACGCACCTCTCTTCTTCCTTACATACCCAACTTTGGCCAACATTTATCTGCTTTTTTTTTTTTTTTTTTTTTTTTGGGTAAACCGTACCTGCCACTGGTTGTGAAAGTCGAAATGAGTCAGTACTGTTAGAAGCCCATGATGCGTGTTTGTATGTATGTGTTGACATGTTGGTAAGGCGAGAGAGAAATCTGGAAGCACCGTAGACTCCTTCCCAGCATCAGTCACTGTACTTGGCCAGTTTTGTACAATCAAGATGTGCATCTTTGTTGGTTGTAGGGATGTGAAAGAGGTTGACTGAGGAGTACATGTGCCACTGCATATAAGGGACAGAGAAACGTGTCTTGAAACATGATGTTGCTGTAAAAAAAAAATAATAATAATAACTATATTTTTGAATTATGTAACACTCAGCTTATAATTTTTTTTTTTTTTTTGGTATGTCATATTGGTCACAAGACTCTGCTTATCATTTACCTTTCATGCTCAGAGCCTTAACATTTTTAAGCTATTTTGTCATCAAAACCGTTAAATAATTGCTGTACTATACCTCAACAGCATAATCAGGGAAAAGACGTCCCGTGCACCCTCAACCCAAGGGAAGTCAACATCATCACTGGCTGAAGTGAAGAGGAAAAAATAATGTCTGGGTTATGGTTCTGAGCCATGTGCTATGATTTGTTTTACTCTGCTAATGGTTCGAAAGCAGCATTCTAACTGTACTGTTCCACTGATGTCCAGCAGAGGTTGTTATTTCTTTGCTCAAGCCAATTTAAGAGAAATGTAGCATTCACTGCTTACTGAAATCAGTTTAGGTGCATCACTTCCAGTATGTTTGTTTCTCATCCTTTCTTAACAGATTCAGTTTTTTGATCTTTTTCCTCCCCTCATCCTGAGTATAATGCTAAGCTTTAATGTAGGAGCATATAATAACTGAGAACGCCTCAAATGTGTAACCTAAAAAATTAATGTTACTGATTTACTGTTAAAAGTAGAAAAAAAACGAAACAAAAGAGTATACGGTTTCTGTGCGTGATTTTTTTAGGACCTGCTTGCTGTTGTGTGTGTTTGTGTGTGAAAGAGGGAGTCTATCATGTGAGGAATTGAGATTTATATAATCATATAACAAAATGATTTATGAGAATATATGAAATACTAAAAAAAAAAAAAAAAAAAAAAAAAAAAAATTACAAGGCAAACATTTTAGTCACCCCTGAAATGAATATGCATTGTATGGAAGGTCACTATCTATCACGTTCTTAGATTTGATCATGGTCATTATTAAAATAATACTATATGTTGTAACTGGTGTTTGAAGGTCTTGTTTTTACTGGTTTGTCATTTTTAGGAGTTTCATTACGCTCTTCACTTTTTCTCCACTTTCAGATGTGTGATGCAAGTTTTCAGAAATATCGTAAGCAGTCGGGAGTTCTAAAATGCTATGGAAAATGCCTTTCCCCAAAGCAGCATTGCTTAATTGTAATCTTAAGGCAACTTTAAATTCAGTGTTGGTTAGACCAATAGAGCAATACCCAAACCTGTAAGGAAGAGGAAATGTAGTTAATTAGCCTTTCATAAATAATACAGTATTTCTATGCCTCATTAGTCCCTTTATAGTTAATCAGATGAGCCTTAATATTGATGAAACACAAGGTGTGATTTGGGGGATACCCAAAGTCAAATGTTGTGCAAATAAGGTCATGTTAGCAGGACTGCGTTAGTTTCCTTTCATTTTTTGGAACAGTTTGGCCTTTTTAATAGTCGGCTCCAGAATTAAAGGCACAAGATGGATTAAATATCATTCTAAAATGTTTTTTTTTTTTTTAATAAATCAATGTGTTAAAATGATCGGCACCAATGCATTTTTGTACAATCTCTTTGTCCGATACAGATGATAAGGCTACAGGATCGTGGACTCTTCTTTGCTTCTTTCCCGGCACTCATGATTTCAGGACAAATAATGTAATGCCACATATTGATTCTGTGTTGTTGGTTTTTTGTTTTGTTTTGTTTTTTGTTTTTCTATGTTTTATTTGTCCCTTTTTTTGTAAATTTTTGTCCTGCTGTAGGATTACGACCTAGTAATCGCTGTATGGGACATGCAGCAGCATTTAAAACACTTGCTTCCATGACGGTTAGATTTAACTCAAGGTCTTCTAAGTGTCTCTGCTGGAAAACCGTCATTTCTGAGGATTCTCCACTGTTTATAACATTCAAAACACATTTGGGTCTATTTTTTGTTGTTGTTGTATAACCATTAATCCTTATTTGTACATCAAGATGACCTGGATTGATTGTTGCCATAATCCCATATTTGTCTCATCTGACCTAAAAATCCACCCACAGTCAAGGTTTAATTCAGTGCCCTAGTTGTGACATTTATTTAAAAAAAAAACTAACCTTATCTTTACTGTATTGAACATCCTTCTCATTTCATGTAGTGTAAAATATGCTTGCATCATTTTGCCTCACCATAGATGATGAAAAGAGGAATGCCATTTAGCATTGTTCATTTGCATATTCTCAAGTCTTGGTCATAGTTCATGATAAAAATGACTGAGACTGTGGCCTCTTCACATTTTCTTTTACATTTTCTATACATTTTTAAACCTAAAATGACCTGTTCCAGTTGTGAATTTACATATGTATATAAATACACACACACACAGATATAGATGGATGGATGGATGGATGGGTGTGTGTGTGTATATATGTGCGCACACACGTGTGTATATGTATATATATATATATATAGAGAGAGAGAGAGAGAGAGAGATGGGTAGGTGTGTGTGTGTGTGTGTGCGCGCGTGTGTGTGTGTGTGTGTATATATATATATATATATATATATATATATATATAAAATGTGCACAATGAAACAGGTAATTTAAGGGATCAAATATTAATAGTAAAATATAAATAGAACAAGCATTAGTTGACTTAACATATGTAGAAGGGTGCCATCAATTGTGAAAATTGATTGTTAAATTAAAGATCCTTCCATATTTGAGGCTACGATTATGCTAATGCTACAAAATAATTTGCAACGTTTTGGGGCCCTTTCTTTTTACCACCATTGCCAATAATTCTGGAGCAGGCTGTAGGTGAGATTCGTTATTTTAAAAAAAAATTGTTGTATTCGACAAATTGAACAAATTCTAATAAAACAAGAAACGTGTTTTTACCTGCACTGCATTGTCATGTAATTAGCATATTTATTGTCCTGTATAATTAGCTTCCACTTTCAAGCCTTTCTGATCACGGTTCCAAGAAATGCTAGAATTAATCATTCAAATCAAATGTATATTTCTATTTCATTTCATTAATATTGTTGAGCCATATAACATGTGAAGCTCTTATAAACCCAGAGCGCTCATTGAGGGGAATGGATGTAGCATTCGATCTTATAGCCTACTAAGCTAATACTGCGGAGCTGCCATCATCAAAACACTGACCTTGTGCGTATTCTGTTAACAGATACCAATCCCGGTCAGTATAAATTGCTTTATACAACAAAAAAAATGAAGTAAAAGAAAAATATCAATGCAATCGTTTGAGGTATTTCATTTAATGCATATTCCCTGTGCGACCTCTATCATGTTCCGACTAAGCAGAAGGTCACAGGTTTTCCAATGAGACAAGTGCATCCATAAGACAAAGGAAAATAAACGTGAATTAGAGAGGGCCACAGTCATTTGGGACAATACATCTTTTATTTTAAATAAACATAGGAAGGAAGAAAGAAAAAAAATCACAATACTGTAATAATACATCGGTGTGCTGCGAAGAAATGCAATTCGGTCATTATGTTCCAAGTGCTCGGTGGTATGACATTGGTGGTGGCGGGATGGAGACATACGTCAGAAGCCTTTTATTCCCTTTTACATTTCTCGAAGCGATGGACAGAAACAAAAAGCAGGCCAGAAGGAGAGGATTCGGTAACTGAACAAACTGCGTTTATTTATTCATACATGTATTACAGTCACAATGCATTTTCAGGATGTAGCGCTATAGAATCTTTTACTGCATACGGGAACAAAATGTATACAAAACACTTTTTTAGTGCTCCTACTAATGGACGTGCGAGTCATTATCCAGTCATTTACTGTAAACCTAATCTCAGGCCATTTAACTCCGAGCTATAGGCTCAAGCTTACCCATCTGATGCTCATTAGCCATCTGATGCTCTTATGACACGTTTACTGTAATGTGAGCGGACTTTAAAGAGCAAGGCTTTCATACGGAGGAGGGGCTCTAGCTATCAAAGTTGCTATCCATCTGCCTCACACGCTTTTGGGCAAGCAGCAAAAAAAATTAGGGGGAAAAAAAAACACCGTGCTGTCGGGAACGTGTTTGCTGAGCGCTTGTAAATTCATCTCATTGCCTCGGCTCATTCGCGGTCAGCACACATCTCATCTCGCAGATGAATCCCGCAGTTTTCGAGGAGCCTCTCTTGGCATTCACCGCGTGCCTTAATTGTATCGGATATTAAATCAAGGTCCGCCGTGAACACGCAGAGCTGGAGCCCAGGCTCGACAGGAGAAGCTGCATTCTGCCGCATTCAGTCACTGACGATTTAAAAAAAAAACACATCTCCGTATCCCTGCTAGTTCATATCCAATGCACAGCGCAGCCTTAACGCGTCGATCGCAGGCGCAGTGAAAGCAGGCCGTCGGCCTTTTTCTCATTGCACTGAAACACTGAAATGTGCAGCTCGCATCCAAGCCGCTATTGTCCCTCAGTCAACCAGGCTTTTTTTTTCTTTTTTTCTTTTTTTTTTTTAAGACACCCCTAACGATCACTAAAGCAACACCTAAAATCGCTTCCATATACCAATTTAATCGATATTGTTGTACAGACATGGGAATCGCATTCGAATAAAATATACAACGTATAACAATGTAAAAACCCGCAACCTAATCACAGACATAATCCCTATATAAATGCTCGGTCCCTTTGGTGTATGTAGCTTGCATCCCTCTGCTTATTAGGGTGGTAAACAAAACGTACCATTAGCACTCCTGAACATCCTCCTATTCCTCAAATATGAAAATCAAAATACCTTTTAAAGCCCCTCCCCAAAATTTTAGCCCAGCAGAAAAAAAAATCATTTCTTTAAAAAAAAAGAGAAAGGATCAACGAGCACCGAGTCGGTCCTTAAGCATCTCCGTAAACAAAGGTTCCTTCGCCAAGGATTTTTTTTTCACTCAACCTGACCGATCTCCGCTGCATGCTGCTAGATACGCGCACTGCAACTGGAGCGAACAGGCACGAAAATTGAGCTTTATTCCCGTTCGTGATCAGCTTCTGCCGCAATGTTCAGCTCTGCCGTTGTGTGCTCAGCTCCAGGCTTGCGGAGATCAGCGCTTCCTTGTGCGCTCTCGCCCCGTTCTGCTGATGATAAGACTCGGCGCAAAGAGGATTACATTGGGACAGGGTGACGTCATGACATGGACCGAGAGTCCCTCCCCCCCCCCCCCCCTCCATCTAACCCGTTATAACCAAATCCCCATCAGGAGAATATGCCCTTGAAAATCAGCGACACTGACATTCACGAAGAAGCAAAATCACCTGATTAAAATAAGGAAATGTATGCATTTAAAAAATAAAAAATAGCGAGAGTGGGTTATGAAGTGTCTGCATCCAAAGCGCCACAGTGTCTTTACTGTCCCTTATCACAGGTTACATACATACATACTATATATATATATATATATATATATATATATATATATATATATATATATATATATATATATATATATATATATATCTATGTAAAAATCTAAATCTGGGTTTACCTACTCTGAAAAAAAAACACAGTACAAATATTTTACTCTACAATCGGATAAAAATAACTTAAGCATGTTGCCGTCTACTGAGCTGGTAAACATATAGGCTTGGGTTATGCAGCACTGATTAAACGACGCAGAGCCGAACCAGAAGCAAAATGGCGCAGGCACCTGCTCATTTCTCACACTGCGACCTGATCTCATCGTTTTCCCTTCCACCATCCCTGAAATCTCTGCGCCGGATATCTATAGCACTTTATTCACGTGTCCGCCGCTTAGTGCTGCTGGATAATCTGGTTTATATTCTAGGCACTCTTACTCCGTTTAGTCGGTGTTGTGCGCGTCCCCGTCATGGCCTTCTCCCCGTCCGTTATTAAGGTGCAGCTCGTTATAGTGTCCGGAAATTTTATTTAAAAAATAAAATAAAATAAAAATAAAAAACGTGGTGCGGTTTTCTTGGCGTTTTTAGGGAGGGGTGGCTGTCTTTTTACGGGTGGTGAAGGGAGGAGCCCCCCACTTCCGTCTCTCCCTCTGCATTACAATACGGCCGCAGCTCATTGATTTCCATTCATTTGGCCGCTGTGCTGTGTAAGGCTCTTTGAGTGGACAGTCCGAGCTGGGGGCCTCTCCATTTACAACGAGCTGTGACCACAACACAGTGCTGGGGAAAATGCAAGAGCTGCGCCTTTAGTCATGCAGAGTGATATGACTGCGAGCTATTGTTATTTGCGAGAATTGGAAATAAAACCCGTTAATGAGACATTACAAGAGAAAAGGGAGTTCAGATGCAGTAACACACCGCTACTGACCTCTTTCTGGGAAGGCCCAGGTGTTTGAACCGTCAGCTATCTGGGAATGCATACACTTTAATTGAATTTGATATTTTAAAAAAAAAAGCAATTCTCTCTGTTAATTTGTTTTTGTAAAGTGTAGATATACAAGATATGCAGAGAAATAAACAGCAATGGATTAATACATTCTAATCCAGTTATCTTCTACATTTAAACTGGGTCAAATTGTTGACACAATTAGGCAACATGACAATCCCCGGAAGTGGACATAAAATCCAACTTCATGTTCCAATCCTTACTACATCTCTCTCCTGTATCTTCTTGACAGAACCACCCCAACACACACACACACACACACACACACACACACACACACACACACACACACACACAACCCATACATGTCTTCTACTCTCTACATCATCTGTTCTTCAATCTTCCTCCCACGTGTGCATCTCTGAGTAGCACGAGACCCACTCTGGCCCACATGGTCTCGGATGATTGGCTCAGCTGCTTGATTCAAGTTTACTATGGCAACCATGATTCAGTCGCCCAGCAACGGCTTTTCTTTTACCCCACTAACTAGTCGAAGACCCCCCCCCTTTCCAATTGCTAACAGTCCATGGTGCAGTGGGTGGTATAAGGCGTAAGGATGAGTGGGCCGTTCTGATCTACACTCCGGTATGGGTTGTCTGGACTGTGACATAAGAAGGCTAGTAGTAGAAATTGTGGCGTCTAAATTAAATGACCTAACTATTAGAATTATATATGTAGAATTGTACATTTCTACCTCTGGTTCAGATTGAAACTAACGTAAATAGCGACGATCCTATTATGTGGGTTTGCTTAACTGCTGTGTAACACACGCCGCTGTCATATCAATTTTGACATTCATTGCTCTAAAAGTATGTTATGGTTCCACTTTTTGATTTGGAGGAACACAGATGCAATAATGGCATCATGCGCCCAAATGATTCTTTTTGTTTTCTGTCTCTTGGTAATGCAGATTGATATGCCAGCCTTAGATCGCTACAGATTTTTTTACACGACTCATTACCTTCCTGAGCAGCTGAGGCGTCTTCCAAAGATACTGTTCTATTTCTACTGGATTATTTCTACTGCATCATTTTTATGTTGGGACTCTGTTTTGCTATTATTTACCATATTCACGTTTACCTTATTTGAACAGATTTCCTGGACCCTGCTTCTTCAAGATACAAATTAGGCCAGACACCCCCTCAGGGTGAAAGGTCATATGCAAATGTTGCTCTGAGGGTGTGTCAGCATCTGTGTGTATGTGTGCAGATGGGTGTGTCTGCCACACTTATTCACGCTTTAATTTCCATATATTAATATATTAGTTACCCTCCAACCTCATGTCCTTACCCATCTATTTCTCTTATGCTTTGTTCTTAGACCCCATCCCCCTGTACAGAACTCCTGATATGAGCAGAGCTCTTAATTGTGATCTGTGTGTGTGGGGAGGGGGGGGGGGCGTTGCTGTTTCTTGTATTTTTTTGGTATTAATATTAATAGCATTGTTGTATTCAAAAGTTTTGATTTTTTTTTTATCATTTCTTTGTAACCTTCATAAAATGATGATGGCTAAATAAAAAAAAATCACTGATTACATCACAAAAATGAGCAATGTTTAGAAACATTGTTAGTAGGAACAAATTGAAGCTCCTATCCACCATTAAGCAGATGTGTTTCTACCGAACGCTTGATTGCATTCCATCAACCCCCTCCTTATGAAAAGACAGTGAGGGTCTAATTTCTAATCACAGACATTTGCATTTGAAAATGATGACTAATTAATCTCTCTCATTTAGGGCATTGCGCACAAGTGGGAAGAATATAGTCATTTATTATATTGTCTATTCAACAGAAATCAAATCAGCCCCAAAATGAGACAATCAGTCTCCTGTTTCTCTTTTTAGTAATTAATTTTAAAGAATAGTATGATATGAAGTGGACACCAAGGAAAGTATAAAATGCAGAGATTGGGCGTAAAAAAGATTGTCATATAAACAACAATATTGATCAGAATCAGAAATAAATGTATTGCCAAGTATGCTTGCACATATAGGGAATTTATTTTGGTGGCAGAAAATAGGAATAAAAACTAAATAAATTAAAGTGAAAGTAAATAAACCCACTATAAATTATACTGTAAATATAAAGTGCTTTGAAATGTCTTTTCTTAATAATGCCATAAACAGAACATTATTGTGTTTGTGGTTCAACTCAAATTACAATTATTTGTAAATTTGCAACATCCTTGTGGCAGAAACATTCGTGTAATTTATATAATTCCTATATATTTTTGACAGTAATTATCGGAGTAGTACTGTTAAAACACAATGTTGAATAAACAACAATATGAAATCATTGCCTTTTAAAAGCATTAATTACAAATATAAAGTCTTAGACTTTCCATTATGGGTGACAATTCTTTCACCATAAGACAGATAGTCCTCCACAGAGTTTCTGTCAAATTGTACCTTAATTTTCTCTCACTGCTATGACGGTGAAACTCTCTAGCCTGGTCTCCTATAGCTGCAACATGACCAAAACTAAAATGATGGGAAGGGAATTTGATCACAAAGACTACAGGAGGCCTAGAATCACCTCTTGGATATTACATTCTTATGCGTGAGCCTGGTCTTCTTAACTCTGTATATTACATTGCATTCGATAAACTGTCTGATATATAAACCTTTTATATAACCCTTTATGACCTCTTGTACAATGCTTGAACCAGTGTAATTTATTGTGTTGGATTTTTTTTTAAAGTGTTGCAGGATTTTAAAGGTGGTGCCTAACGAAAAGAGCTTCCTTGTTTTTTAATGATGATGATTATTATTATTATTAGTAGTAGTAGTAGTAGTAGTAGTAGTAGTTCACTTATTGCACAAGCCCCTCTCCAATTCACTCAAAACATCTCATACACCTTATATAGATATATATATATATATATATATATATATATATATATATATATATATATATATATATATATATATATATATATATATATATATATATATATATATATATAACAATCAATGCCTCCAAAGAGGACCCATACAAAAACATCAGTTGTTTTGATGGGATGTGTTGTATTATAACTACTAAAATCCGTTATCATTCAGCCTGAGGCAATAATGTTCAACAAGAATAACAAATAGAGGTCATCATCTAATCTAGTACCCAAAAAAAACGTGACATGTTCTGTGTAAAAACAGACTGTGTGGTGAACACACCCTGACGTGATTGGGCAGGCCACTAATCCCTGGGTAGATGTTATATAGAGGAGCAGCACAGTGACACTTAAAATGCTCATGTGGAGGGTGAATGTTGTCTTTTCAGAAACAATGAGACTGCAGCTTGAAACCTGCCCGTTTTCGGCCACAGGTCACCCTGCATCGTGCGTTTCGTCGGAAAAGAAAGATCCGCTCAAACAAACAAGATGCTGGCAGTCTCCTGTCGAATATAACAGACGGCCACAGCATCCTCATATAGCATCCTTCTGTATCCTCCACAGTCAATCCCGAAGCTTTACCGTTAACGCTCGATGGCGCATGCGCGCCCTGAACGTCGCTCTGGAGCTGTGATACTGTTAGCGGATAAAAAAAAATAAAAATAAAAAATAAATTAAAAAAAACTGTCACAGGTCGCCACAGTGCTGCTGTCCCAGATCTACACCTTCATGCAGGCTCACACCGAGGAGAAGATGTGCAAGTTTGTCTAGCAACGAAACCTCGAGCAGAATATCATATCCGCAGGGGTTAGCGCCGGATCCGAGGCTTTACTTGTGCACAGATCCTGGGCTGTATATCTGTACTTTTCATCAGTGTTTGTGTATACGTGTTATAGCATATCATTTGATACCGTTAATCTGTGACACAGTTTACCACCCAAAAAACATGAATACGTCCGAATTCGTCTGAAAATGTTCGTGCGTGTGTGTTATTATACTTCAAATGCTGAAACAGATGATTAAATTACAAGGGATCTATTAACAAAAACGAAACATTTTCATTTTCATCATTATTATTAATATTATTATTACTATTAATACTCTTAGAACTGAATTATAAATCGAGAGAAACCAATGCACAATTCGATTTATATTTCTGTGTGCCCACTGAGAATTACTGACGATTACTATTGTCCATATATGAAGACGCATTGTTTTTTTTTTTGTATTTATATATACTAAGAGAATAATTGAATATCTTACACGGGTCACTTAGTATCCAAACACGCATGCTCGCTCTATTCTCCAGTCTGTCCTTCCCTTCATGCCATTATAGAACTATCTATCTATCTATCTATCTATCTATCTATCTATCTCTATCTATCTATCTATATATATATATATATATATATATATATATATATATATATATATATATATATATATATATATATATATATATATATATATATATATATATATATATATATATATATATATATCCAAATTTCGTATAGAAAAAAAATTCTAAACAATATTAACAATATTCACCTCATTGTCCGCGCCGGATTTAATACAATACAAATATTGTTTTTAATAATTTTAATAACACCATGAAGGAATATAATATTAAAACAATTTCAATATGATTTCGATACATGTTTCTACCACCACAGGGTTGTACAGTAGGCATGATGGGTGCTTCAGTTCATCCGCCTCACGGCTTACCCTGACGCACCCATCACTCTGAAACAGGGGAAATCTGGACTCTTCAGGCCATATGACCTTCTTCTGCTCCAGAGTCCAATATTTATTCTCCCCGGCAATTTCTTTTACGATTATCCTCAGTGGTAAGAGGTTCTCTGAAGGCTACACGACTGTTTAGTCCGAATCCCTCAAATTCCCTTCGCATTGTGCGTGTGGAAAATCTCTTTGCTTTCACTAATAAACATAGACATGAGTTCAATTGAAGTGATCGCCGATTACGATCATTGTAGATTTTTTTCCCCCGACCACATTTCTTTATACTAATGATCTAAAACCCAATTGTAGTAGTTTCAGCTTCAGCAATATCCTTACATGTTACATGTTATTTTCTTAGCTTGATGCATGTCAATTGGACCGTTCTGAAACATATTAACATCCTTATCACGACCACAGAATACATGGTTGTTTGAGAAGCTACTGCATCAGTTAGATTAAATAAATTGTTGCCAGCTGAAACAGAATCATCCATGCAGTAATTATCCAATATTAGGATGTTACCTTTTTTTAATTAAATCACTTTGGCGATTTTTGCATGTATATGTGATTTATGTATAATTCAGAACCATTATTCAATGCGATTGAGATCTGTAAAGGATTTGGCAACCTGAGCATCTCTGCCACAGCAACTGTGACGTCATTGAGAAGGCCAGTCAAAGCGCTCCTCTGAAATCTCGTTGTGAACACCCCGGGTCTATCGCGTGATTTTAGTCCCAGGCCCAGCACCATCGTCAATACTTATTTTGTAAGTATTTGGTTGGAAATGTCAGTGCGTCACATGTCTAATGCAACCGAAGTGGGATGATATTCGGATTATGAATCTCCATGTGTCATTTTGTGTGCGGATAGCTGCGGTTTTCGGTGTTGTTTCAGTGACAGTCGTTTTAAGTTCCAGGCTCGATTGTTTTGCTTCCTCTTGGCGCCGCCATTATTTTGTCCCCCGCCGAGAATCAGATCAAATTGACCGCTTTGTTACGAATTTGGCTTCGAGGCGTTTTCAACACTAACCCGCGGTGCCCGTTTTGCATTTTAAAATCGCACGTGGTTGAAGTGAAGTGCGCTTCGAGCGTGTTTACGTGAACGACGCGACGAGGATGAAAACACCGCGAAAATACGAACCCGCCGCCTCACGCCGCTGCTCCTTCATTCGTTCATTCGCCAACCCTCACACCACCTGCTGCATGCACACGACTAGGCAATCTCAGGGGCATCAAAAGTGATGGCCACATAATGTAACGCGTATCTTTTGCATGATGGATGATTATTTCTGGTGCTCTCTCTCTCTCTCTCTCGACTTTAATTGCAGTTTTACTGGCGAAACCGCTCCAGTGACGGGTCCATGATGAGCTATTCGGAAAAGCCTGAAGATATCACGAAGGAGGAGTGGATGGAGAAACTGAATAATGTGCATATCCAAAGAGCAGATATGAACCGCCTCATTATGAACTATTTAGTAACTGGTATGTAAGTTTCATTTCAACGTGTGTTCACTGTCCTGTGTAATAATTATGCCTAGGCATAACATGCAAGTTATCAGATTTGCATAGTAAAGTTTCATTGTTAATTTTGAAATATTGTGAAATAATTAATGACTGCTTACTTATTTGACTGGAGGAGGTATGTTTTTCAGATATACATTACAGAAGAGTAAAATTCATTCTTTGCATAGCCCGTCCTTGTTGAAAGCTGTAGTCTGGCGTAATAATACAGCACACTGGAGCAAAGAAAATTAAGGGCCCCTGCTTAAGAACTTAATGGTAACAGGCTGGCGATACTGGGGATTGAAAACACGCCTTTCCATTTAGGAACTCAAAGCCTTTTTTTGCACAAACCATTCTTAGTGCGGGTCCCAATCCAGGAAAAATGTGGAGGGTTGCTTTAGGAAAGGCATCCAGAGTAAAACATGTGCCAAACCTAAGTGGAGCAGTCGAAAGAGGAAGATGAATTCAGAGCACAAGGTCAGACTGTTTTATGACAGATGGGATTAAGGGGCAAACTGGTACTAGGAATTGCTTGTGCAACTTTATTGGCTGAGGACTTACAACTGAGCAATTCGGGGTTAAGGGCCTTGCTCAAGGGCCCACTAGTGACAGCTTGGTGGTGCTGGGATTTAAACTTGCAAAACTTTTTATAGCTTTTTAACTACTGAGATACCACCTCCCTATGTATTTGATCCAATGCAGCATTTATTATCAGCCCACATCCTTCAATCAGGTTTGATTGGTTGCCCATCATCGACAGAAGCCTGGGCACCTGTTCATTATAGCATATATATGTATGTCTATTTGTAAAACCGCTTTAGACAAGAGCTTCATGTAGTTCTGTAAACGGCCACGAGAATTATGTCCACAGGCAAATCTTTGTCATTTTATTTCATTCCCCCTGAAAAAGAATAGGAAAAATGGCCTCTTTCATAACATTCCAATTCTACTGAATATTCCTAACATTTGTACCCTAATGTATTTAATATGTATACAGTTATAACAGAGAATGAATTTTCCAATTTGTCTGAAGTCACACATTTAAATGCACTTTAATTCTGTTTAGAAGATCAATTGCTGTATACTTCAGTACTGTTGGCTAAATGTTAGGATTTATATTTAAAATATTAATTTTCATTTGATCAGTGGAAGCACCGTAAACCTGTTTTCATAGCCTTTATGTGATCACAAACAGAATTGATGTTTTATTAGTGCATGCAACTAAATCTAAATGTGTAAACAAATGGGTTGAAAAGACACTTGGCTAACATCAAGAGATCCTCAAGACAATGTTTTAAAGTAGAAACTATCATTACATTTAATTATACATATATTTTTATTGTAGGTTTTTTATTTTTTGGCTTTTTTTTGCCTCATTTGAGTCACAATGCTTATAATGCGTTGATGTGACTGAAGTCATCAGATCAATTTTAACTAATTATTTAAATTAAAGAAAATTCCCGGTAGTTGACGGAAGTTTGTTTTCACAACAGAGGGTTTTAAGGAGGCTGCAGAGAAGTTTCGGATGGAGTCCGGCATCGAGCCCAGCGTGGATCTGGACTCTCTGGATGAGCGGATAAAAATCAGGGAGATGATTCTGAAAGGGCAGATTCAGGAAGCAATCTCTCTTATTAACAGCCTTCATCCAGAACTCTTGGACACCAACCGATATCTGTACTTCCATCTTCAGGTAACTGTGATTATTTTTTATGTATAATATATGTGATAATATATATATATATATATATATATATATATATATATATATATATATATATATATATATATATATATATATATATATATATATATATATATATATATATATATATATATATATATATATATAATGTACACACATGAAACGGGTCATTTAAGGGATCAAATATTAATAGTAAAATTGAAATGGAAATAAAAATAGAAAATATATTTTTTTATGGCAAAAAAGGTATATTTAGCCCTCTCTAGTCTAGAGATGTGAAAGTGGAGATATGACTGTCCCCTTGAGCTACATCTGAAATGCAGATATGTTTCCCTTTCCTGCAGCAGCAGCATTTGATTGAACTGATCCGTTTGAGGGAGACGGAGGCCGCGCTGGAGTTTGCACAGTCGCAACTGGCTGAACAAGGTGAAGAGAGCAGAGAGTGTCTGACTGAGATGGAGAGAACTTTGGCCCTGCTGGCTTTTGACAACCCTGAAGAGTCACCGTTTGGAGACCTTCTCAATATGATGCAGCGACAGAAGGTCAGTTTTTTTGCAGTCCAAATGTATAGATATAGATATTATTATTTATTTTTATTTTTTGTGGGGTAAAATGCTCAAATGCATATCACCTCACCAAATGGCATGGGCATGTCTGTTCACTTGTGGAATAAATTATATTTATTGTCTGTTATTAAAACATCCTTTAAATTATGACATGACTAGGGTGATATTATCTGCTCAATTTTTGAATTTTGGGCCCAAATTCCTAAGACCATTCCTGAACATTTTTTGTAGTAATTCAGGATGCATTGTTTTATTGAAAAAGAACATTGCCATTATGGAATAACATTGTAATGATGGGATGTACTTGATCTGTAAAAATGTTTAGGTACTTGTTAAAGTAGCATCAGCACCCGAGAACCTATAAGAACATTGCCCAGAGCATCACACTTCACTCGTTCTCCTTGCCTGCTTTACATAAATTAAAGTGTCATTTTTATGTTTGGGAATTGAATATCGCTTCCGATTCTGGAATCGGATACTTAAGATTAAGCATCGCATAGTTGTTATGAAATTAAAATTTTGATTTCTCTTATTGATTCCTGGATACATTTTGACCGTATATGTCTAAACATCAGTTTATAAGATGGACCTGTTGGGATCCACTGGTCTCGAGGTCTTCTCATTCGGTGGCCATGTCGCAGCATTTCCCCATGCTGGGTATTTAATTTCTGTCTGTCTGTCTGACTGTCTGTCTGTCTCTGTCTTTGCAAATATCTTTTTATTAGTAAAATACATAAATCACAATGGTAAACATTACAAAATCTCATTTTTCATTTTACCTTAGAACATGCAAACAAACAAAAAAAGTAAATAAAAAAACAAAACAAAACAAACAAAAAAAAAACACCCTGATCCTGGCACATACCAAACAATTAAACTATAACCGGCACAGTCAAGTTCCACAGAACAAGACATAAAAACAAACACCTAGACTGGAAAAACGTGTAGGCCCGTGAAATATGAAAGGGAGGGTTGCCACTTCCAAAAAAACCTGGCAGTGTTGCCTCCCAGGGTTCATTTGATTTTCTCAGTCACGGTTATTTAAGGGCTTCTATTTAATTCTCCTCTGCTGCTCGTATATATCGTGGAATGTTTTTTTTTTCATTTTCTGGTCGACTCAGATTATTCTTCTTCTTAAAGCTCTCTTGTTTTTGCGTCTCGCCTCGGATGCTTTATTTACCCCGTTGCTAACAGGACCGCCGGAAGCATTCAAAAGTGTCGGAACTGTTGGTAAAAAACAGACAAAGCTAAGTGTAATTATTATAAGAAACTAAAATGTTGCAGTCAAGGTGTCATGACCAACATGACTAAGCACCTGCGATTGGCTCACTGTTTAGAATCCAAACTGGGAATTGTTGAGAATCGGAATGGATCAAATTTAAATAATATCCAACCCTAGTCATTTTCCCTTATTAAGAGATTCACATCCACTCGATCATACATGAAAAAAAAAACAACCTTTCATCCTATTATGTTACAGTTGTGATGCTCACTTGCAAATTGTAGATGACACCTTTTACTAGTAGGAGGCTAAGAGCCATTTTTTTTTCTGTGTTACTGCAAAGAGCCACATCATACACATGGGTACACATGAACATCATCCCATTCCCATTGACGCATGTTAAGTGAAATCTCCTGAAGAGCCGCATGAAACTAGTTGGCCGCGGGTTGGCCACCCCTGGTCTATAACAATCATGATTGCACTGAACCTTTTCTTGCTTCCAATACATCAACTTCAAGAACTGACTCTTCACTTGCTGCATAATATATTCCAACCAACAGTGGAATAATCAGTTATTTACCTGACCATTTGCTACTTTTAATATGAACGATCGTTGTCAAAATGTAACATTTGTATTCGGTTGATTAATTGAACAGCATTTGGAAGTGTGCTGTTTATCCTCCACAAGGTGGCGTTCTTATGTGAAGCGATTTTGAAACTAAGCAAAAACATGTCTCCTCTTGCAGGTTTGGAGTGAGGTGAACCAGGCTGTCCTCGACTATGAGAACAGGGAGTCAACACCAAAACTGGCCAAGCTACTGAAGCTCTTGTTATGGGCACAAAATGAACTTGACCAGAAAAAAGTCAAATACCCCAAAATGACAGATCTTAGTAAGGGCACAATTGAAGACCCCAAGTAAGACCTGGCAACAATATGGACATCTGTGCTATACTGTAACATTTCTCCCTATTTATAAACAGTCAGTGAATGGACCATACATATGAATCCGAATTAGGAGTTTGTTTGCGTCTCATACAGGAGAACTAACTTAACTGTACATTGTATTATATTTTGAAAGCAGATATGCTAATTAAAGTAAATTATATGGAGGAGGAAAAAAAGTAATTTAGCTGTACACCCATTTTCAGAATAAAATAATCCTATAGACCTCTTATTTGCAAATATCCATGTCACAAATATCCACAACATTTTTGATTATAAGTTCTGGCATGGCATGTTCTGATTTGTTCTATTATATATATATATATTATATATATATATATATATATATATATATATATATATATATATATATATATATATATATATATATATATATACGTATATATATATATATATATATATACGTATATACAGTGATGCTTTGAAGGGTTGTTTTTAGGGGTGTAACGTTCAGGCAGTCTGGATCAGTGCATCAAATTAAGCACAACATGAGCCATGGCAAAAAAATATTAATAAAAATGGCAGAGAGCTGGTATGTAAAAAAATGATCTGTTAATTGATTGCAACTAAGCTAGCAAGTTAAATTGCTAATAACATTTCTACTTGACAGTTTTTGTGTATTACTTCATTTAAAAATGAAAGTCAGGTTACATCAGGCCCTGAACAAAGTGGATTAAATATTGATTGGATGCTACTGAATTGGAAGAGATTCAGTCGGATCATCAAATGTATATGCTAAAAAAAATGTGAAAATATATTGTGCAGCATGGAAGCCTGAGGTTTACACCCCTAGTTTTTGAGTGTTAAGCTTAAAGGTTAGTTTTATATTGAAAGGATCCAGAATTGTTTTATACGGAAATCAACACTTTGTGCTTTTTACAATGCTATGTTGTTGATGTGTGTGTGTGTGGGGGGGGGGCAGTCTTCTGGTTTATCTTTCTGCTGTGCCTTGTCCTGGTCGGCGAGGGTATGGTTGAGCATATGTAAGAGAAGGGAAATCTAGCCTTGTATTTTTGCTTAGAATGGAAATGAGACTTGCTTAAAGTGTAAGCAAAGGAAGGCGAACGTGTCGAGCACTGCAATGGGGCAATATATTTTGTAGATATTTCACAACATAAGCTATTTTTTTTTTAAGTTTCAAGCATTCTGAAATGCCTCACCAATTTGCTAAGTCACCTGTTTTCTTTTCGATTTGTACATGCTACTGAAGTTTATTTATAGTTGTAATTTCTTTTCCTTTTTTTTACCTTATTTATTTGAGAACGCATTCTTCAACCTCTCCTGTTTTTAAATTCAGATTTTCAGGTACAATAAAGTATTTCTTTGAAACAAAATGTGAATTTTTGTGTCCATTTCTTTTATATATATATATATATATTCTGGAACATTCTAAGAATGAGTATGCAAATGTTAGAGCCAAACATGTTGTACCTGTAGTTCCTGTCCAGCGGTTCTTGCATTCTGGTGTTTTTTTTAATACAGAATGCGTTCATAAAAGCTCGGCGTAATCGACTTTATGCGGTACAGCTTCACAAGCAACAAACAGTGCTGCTATTGAATGGAAGTTGAGCACGATGTTAAACAAGAGAACACAAGCGAGCCTGAGAGAACAGGAGTGAACAAAGGTGCAGGACATTGGTCGGGGTGAGTTTTACTGGGGACTCGCCTTTGAGAGAAACCTCTGGGAACAGGTTTGGTTTTATTTGATCGTAAATCGTTATGAAAATGACTTTATGCTGTACTCATTTGAAACCCATTAGAAAAATCTCCACTGGTTCTTTAAAAGCGAAACTCACAGTTTCGGTGTTTAAATTAAGGTGGGTTTGACCGGATTTACACAACCGATTTAAATGCAAGCGAAATTTAACTTCCTTACACTTGATCACATTTAAAGGTAGCGTGACTGAAGGAAAATAGAATAGAAATCAAATCATATTAAAAAACAAAAACTTGTAGTAGTGAAATAGTTTATGTTTATAGTTGTATTTGACTATTCTTTATTCACTAGCACATTCTTGAATCCCGTTTTATTTAAAATAAAACGTTTTTTATTAGCGACTTTTTTATGACAAAAATAACAATAACAATAATAGATATATATATAGATATATATATATATATATATATATATATATATATATATATATATATATATATATATATATATATATATATATATATATATATATATGTGTGGGAACTACAAGAAGAAAAGTCGCAAAATTACCATATCCAGCTGTTCGTTGTTTTTACCTACAGCTTTTTTTTTGCTACAATTCTTGTTTTTTCTTTGAAACAAATCTGGAACGAAACCTTTAATTCTACATGCTTATAAATATTCATGGTTATGCAAATATATGCCGCTGAGAGAGTCCTGCCTACCTGTAAAGAGCTAGGTGCGATCTGATGTGTGTGTTTTTTTACCAACTTCCTACCAAGGCTGTTAATCGAATGAACCCAGTGGTGTTGCTGAATGGAAATCTGTTCATGGAACAGAAATCAGAAAGTCTTACTTCGCACGTGGATAAAAAAACATCAAGCACACGCTTGAGCCCGATAAAAAGAGAGAGAAAGAAACTTCGGGACTCTGGCCCAGGTGAGGTGTGATTTTATATAAGTATATATATATATATATATATATAGATATATATATATATATATATATATATATATATATATATATATATATATATATATATATATATATATATACATATATATACATTTTACACATGAAAAAGTCATTGTTTTATGAATTAAATAGTCTAGCTCTTTTTATTGCGTTTATTTGGTGACGAGCGGAACGTGAAAAAGTGAGGTATAGTGAAGAAGATGTGAAGTCATGTTCATTTCTGTGGAATGATACTCACTAGAGACAGTCTGGGAGCAGTATGATAGCGGTATAATGAGCAGTGTTTGGGGAGTAACTAGTTACGTGTAATTTAATTCCAAAAATAAACACATAAAAAATAAATAAAATAATGCGTTACAGAGGGTCACGGTGGCCTCACACCGCCAGGGTCCGGGTTCGATTCCCGTCTCGGCCATGTGTGTGTGGAGTTTGCATGTTCTCCCCGTGCCTCAAGGAGGTTTTTCTACGGGTTCTCCGGTTTCCCCCGGTCCAAAAACATGCACGGTAGGTCGATTGGCACCTTGGAAAATTGTCCCTAGTGTATGAATGTGTGTGTGTGTGTGCCCTGCGATGGGTTGGCATTCCATCCAGGGTGTATCCTGCCTTAATGCCCATAGACACCTGAGATAGGCACAGACTCCCCGTGACCCGAGGGAAGATCGGATAAAGCGGTAGAAGATGAATGAATGAATGAATTCTTAACAGCTACTGAGAAAAAAAACGTGCAATTAAATTACACTTACTTTTGAAAATGTTAAAAACAAATCCAGAACACATCCCCCCTTCCCCGCTCGACAAAACAAACAAACAAAAAAAAAACATACACCCACCCCAGCGCAGCAATTTGATTCTGATGCAGCTCAGTTTCAAAAATATAACCTACTTTTAATTTTTCCCCCTTAGAATGTTAATTTCAGTACATGCCACCTAGTAGACAAATGAAAGTAATTAAAAAAAGGTAATTAAATGTAATCATTTACTTTTATAAAGTAATTGAAAAGTTAACACTACTTATTACATTTGGAATAGGGCCAATGGCAATCTGTAATCTATTACATTTCCAAAGTAACCTTCCCAACACTGATAACGAGCCTTTTATATAGAAAAAGTAATGCACCAATGAAACTAAGTTATCCAAAGAAATCCGAATGTTACCTAAAACTGTTAAGTATAGAAAGTGTGACCCATCGTTTAAAGTCTAAAATGTGACTTAAATAAAACAATAAAACAGATGAATAAAAGACCATTTTTAATTTATATATATATATATATATATATATGTGTGTGTGTGTGTGTGTGTGTGTGGGTGTGTGTGTATGCGCACTTATCTTTTGCACTTGTTTGCTTCTTGTATTTTGTTTTGTTTTTCTTTCTCTCTCTTGCAGTGTAGATTTGTAATTTTGATAACAGAGTGCCACTTAATGAAAATTAATATTTTGGAATGTTGAACCACTGCCCTTGTGGCCAAACCTATAAGGACAGAGTGTACCAAATATCTCTCTCTCTTCTGGTTTTTAATATCAAGAGGACTTCGTTTAAGGTCTTTTTTGATCATAACAGAATGAATTGCTTTTATTTGTCCCTCTCAGAGCTCAACAAAATGTCAGTGCTTTTGCATTCAGGGCAGCATATGCAAATGTCATTTGGTAGGTAAGTAGCTTTAGAAGGTCTGCTCCGAAACCAGTCGTGTTAGTTTTGGTAGAGCGTTTCCAAAACCTCGCCTGACATATGTTTCTTCCATGCTTGTTCGCCTGTTTCGCCTGGCTAACCCTAACCCTAACCCTTTTGCCTCAGAGGAGACTGAAAGCAATGCATGTCGGCTGCGAGTGTGGCCTGCTTAAAGGCGCTGAGCCGCTGGGCAAAGTAACAGAAGTTCAAACCACAGCACTTTTACCCTGTCACTCTTGGACCCTTAATCTAGGACTAGCAACATTTTTTTTCTCCAGGGGTGGCCTATCATGCCCAACCTCAAATTGTTAAGAGTCTGTCATATGCAAAGGATTATTTGCATTGCACTGTGCATTACATCATACATATAAAAGGGTCTATTCTATTATGAAGAGAGACTTGACTTTCAGGTTTTATGGAATTGCCTGTTAAAGGCAGCAAAGCCTTTGCTGCATGAATCACCAGTTGTTTTCTACGGCTGCTGTAGGTCACTTGCATGGACATGGACTTTAACATTGCTGATGGTCACCTGCCTACTACATTGGGCACGGATGGCCATGCCAGTTTGTGCAGCTACTATGGCAAAGCAATTTGGGTGGAACAAGAAGGAGTCTGGACTGATGCTGGGTGTCTTTTACTGGGGCTATTGCTTCACACAAGTGCTAGGAGGCCATGCCAGTGATAAGTAGGTAACATTTTCCTATGTACATGGTACTTCTGAGAAATAAATAAAAGAATGATCCTGATTAAGTTAAAATTAATAATTTGAAAGAACACACACACACACACACACACACACACACACACACACACACACACACACACACACACACAAATCTGGCTTTCTCTTAATGAAAAGAAGAATTCTGTTCATGTAATTAATTATACAGTGTTTTGTCCATACAAAAATGAAAAAGGAACTGCATCTAAACAAAATATCACAAATGTTCTTACAGAATTGGTGGTGAGCGAGTCTTGATCATTTCTACATCTTCCTGGGCAGTAATGACAGCCATCACTCCTCTTCTGGTCACTGTGGGTCTCCCACCACTTATCACCATCACAGTAGCCAGGTTCTTTATGGGTGTGCTACAAGGTGAGCAGATATTAATTAAGATGACAGTCAAATAAGGAAGGATATAAGTTGTGTACATAAGTAACAATGAATGACTGTGTGTGTGTGTGTGTGTGTGTGTGTGTGTGTGTGTGTGTGTGTGTGTGTGTGTGTGTGTGCAAAAGGTATGTCAACATTGCTGTGAATACTAAGCTGCTGAATGTTGGGCATGGCTGCTGTTAGCCTAATGTGAATTAGCGAACAATAATTTTAAACAACATTTTTTGGTACTGTAAGATAAAACTGTTTATTTGTGATTTGTGAAATGTCAAAAATGATTCTTAAGGTCAGAATGCAGAATGTCCATGAGGTCCAGGTTTACATTATTACTACACTGTCGGAAAAAAAGGTAATAAGTGAGAAAAATCAAAATAAGTTCATATTGGGTGTGACTAGACTTTCAAAATTTGGCTTTCAATTCTTACACTTCATTGTCCACTCACACAGAGACTGGGACTTTATTGAATAGGAGTCATTATTAACCAATTTGATTAAACACATGCATCATCAATGATCAGCATATGTAAACTGAAATACAGTCACTAACTGAAAGGAAAACATCTGTGTGGAAGATTAAAACTGGGACAGGAACAGCCAAACTCTGCTACTCAGACGAGGTTTCATGTGGAAGACATTTACATGTCACAGGTCACATACCATGGCAAGGACAATGAATTGAAATAGATCCTGTTCAGGACCAATGAAACTGAATTCAGCAGATGAAAGACATATCACGCTTACTTCCCTTTGTGATATCGGAAGATGTCCAGTCGTGCCATCGACAATGAAGTCAGGTGGGACCCAGGTAAGGCCAATAACTGTCTGGAGAAGTCTGGCAATGAGTAATGATGCATAAAAACATCGGAAATAGTGTGCAAAAACGGCAGGAGGGGCTCTGGACTGACATGTCTAAATTTTTACAGTATTTGACTTGCAAATATGGCTGGAGAGCGGTACAATAATCTACACCTGCAAACAACAGTGAGGTATGATGAGGATTCCTTGCAAATTTGGTACTTGAGATTTGGTCAGGATCAACACGTACATCAAGAAATTTTTCGACCATTAAAAGAGAGAACAAAGTGTCCTAGAAGGAATAGTTTTGGACCCCACAGTGTCCTGATATAAACATCATCAAATCTGCCTGGGGTTACATAAAGAGACGGAGGGATTTGAGACAGTTTACAACACATCACTGTGTTTAGTTCCCCAAGATGTTTGGAATCAGCAACCTGTTTTCAAAAGCTGGGTGCATGTGTATATAGAAGAATTTATAGTATTTTGCAGGCAAAGGATGGTCACACCGAAATGTTATTTGATTCGGATTCTGATTACTTACAGTCATGTGAAAAAATTAGGACACCCTTTGAAAGTGTGGTTTTTTGTAACATTTTTAATAAATGGTTATTTCATCTCCGTTTCAACAATACAGAGAGATTAAAAGTAATACAAACTAAACAATGAAAACTGAAGAAAAGTCTTTTCAAGATCTTCTGTAAATGTCATTTTACAAAAATGCCTATTCTAACTGAGGAAAAAGATAGGACACCCTTGCCCCTAATAGCGAGTGTTACCTCCTTTGGCTGAAATAACTGCAGTGAGACGGTTCTTGTAGCCATCTACCAGTCTCCGACATCGGTCTGAGGAAATTTTACCCCACTCCTCAATGCAGAACTTTTTCAGCTGTGAGATGTTTGAGGGGTTTCTTGCACGTACAGCCCTTTTCAAGTCACCCCACAGCATCTCAATGGGATTCAAATCTGGACTTTGACTTGGCCATTCCAGGACTCTCCATTTCTTATTTTTCAGCCAATCTTTGGTTGATTTACTAGTATGTTTTGGGTCATTGTCATGTTGCATGGTCCAGTTCCGCTTCAGCTTTAATTTTCTAACTGATGGTCTCACATGTTCTTCAAGCACCTTCTGATACACAGTAGAATTCATGGTGGATTCTATGATGGCGAGCTGACCAGGTCCTGCTGCAGCAAAGCAGCCCCAAACCATGACACTTCCACCTCCATGCTTCACAGTTGGTATGAGGTTCTTTTCTTGGAATGCTGTGTTTGGTTTACGCCAAACATGTCCTCTGCTGTTGTGTCCAAATAATTCAATTTTGGACTCATCTGTCCAAAGAACATTATTCCAGAAGTCCTGGTCTTTGTCAACTTTATCTCTGGCAAATGTCAGTCTGGCCTTGATGTTTCTCTTGGAAAGCAAAGGTTTCCTCCTTTTACACCTCCCATGCAAGTTAAAGTTGTACAGTCTCTTTCTGATTGTAGAGGCATGTACTTCTACATCAACAGTAGCCAGAGCCTGCTGTAGTTCTCGAGATGACACTTTAGGGTTTTTGGAGACCTCTTTTAGCATCTTGCGGTCTGCTCTTGGGGTGAACTTGCTGGGGCGACCAGTCCTGGGCATGTTGGCAGTTGTTTTGAAAGCCCTCCACTTGTAGACTATCTTCCGGACAGTGGAATGGCTGATTTCAAAATCTTTTGAGATCTTTTTAAATCCCTTCCCAGACTCATAGGCTGCTACAATCTTTTTTCTGAAGTCCTCTGACAGCTCTTTTGCTCTCACCATGCTGCTCACTCTCACTTCAACAGTCAGGAGCACACCAAACTAAATGTCTGAGGTTTAAATAGGGCAAGCCTCATTCAACATGCAGAGTAACGATCTACTAGTTATGTGCACCTGGTGTGATATACCTGTGTGAGATCTGAGCCAATTTAAGAGGGAATACATGTGAGGGTGTCCTATCTTTTTCCTCAGTTAGAATAGGCATTTTTGTAGAATGACATTTACAGAAGATCTTGAAAAGACTTTTCTTCAGTTTTCATTGTTTAGTTTGATTACTTTAATCTCTCTGTATTGTTGAAACTGAGATGAAATAACCATTTATTAAAAATGTTACAAAAAAACCACATGCTTTCAAAGGGTGTCCTAATTTTTTCACATGACTGTACTTTCCATTTTGATCAAAACAAACTATTAGCATGCTTTTTGAAAGCATCCTTCCTATACAGTATTCAGTAGGCAATAGGTAACACCTTAAATAACTAGCATGTTGATGTTGTGGTAAGCTAATCATCGCATGCAACAAATTAGCTTAATTAGCTTCACCTGGCAGGTTATTATTGGAATAATATTTATGGTACGATGTAAAGGAGGCTTTTTTCCCTTTTATGTGTTGCAGGAGTTCACTACCCCTCTCTAAATAGCATCTGTGCCCAGCGTGTGGCTGAGGGAGAGAGGGGCTTTTTGATGAGCATGCTAAGCTGCGGGAGCTACCTGGGGTGAAAGCACATGACACACCATTAGACACATTCATTCCAAAAAATTAACCGTTATTAAAACGTATTAACTTCATTCATTAATTCATCCACATGTTATAGAAGTGAGTAAAAATGATGGTTCTCCTAAACATTTTTGTAAACTATTTATTTATTTATTTATTTATTATTTTTTTTTTTTATAAAGCGCTTTTTACAATGTGTCATCGTCCCAAAGCAGCTTTACTAATACTAATGTGTGAAAAGTGAAAATCAGTTTAGCACTAATTGTTTCTTGTTGAGCAAGCCAGCGAAAGCGACGGTGGCAAGGAAAAACTCCCTGGGAACAGGAAGAAACCTTGAGAGAACCAGACTCAACAGAGAACCCCATCCTCATTTGGGTTGTTAGTGTTGTGTGTGTGGTTGAGGATGTTGTTTGTGTGTATTCACGAATTTGAAGCATCATCAACCGGGGCGGAGTCAACAGGAGGTTCGGACAGGAACAGAGAGCAGAGGGGGTCTGGATCACTGACATCTAAGCAGTGGGGCATGTAGCTCAAAGGAGAGAGAGAGAGAGAGAGAGAGAGAGAGAGAGAGAGAAAGAAAGAAAGAGAGGGAGACAGAAAGAAGGAGAGAAATGAAATGAGTGGTTAGTAAAGGTCATGGTTGCAGTATGGGAGTGTGTATATGTATTTAGTGTCGAGTGCAGACGTGGACTCCGGCAGGATTAACTATAACAGCATAATTAAAAGGAGAATCAGAGGGAAACACAGACATGAGAGCTTCCTGATGTGTAAGCAAACAGTCACTCTCACCACCACAAACCTGAGTGATTAATGAGAGTGAGACAGACAGCAACTAAACACACCAGATCACTATAATACTCAACATCCATGTGTCCCCCAGATCTACTCCTTTATCTAAGGTAGGACTATTCACTAAAAGCTTGGTTAAATAAGAAAGTTTTCACCCTGGACTTAAACACTGAGACTGTGTCTGATTCTCGAACATTAATAGGGAGGGAGTTCCATAACTTTGGGGCTTTGTAGGAGAAAGCTCTGCCCCCCGCTGTAATCTTCCTAATACGTGGTACTGACAGACAGCCTGCATCCTTTGATCGAAGCAGGCGTGGTGGAACATAAGGCTCTAATAGTTCGGTCAGGTACTGTGGGGCGAGACCATTCAGTGCTTTATAAGTTAATAGTAATATTTTAAATTCTATACGGAATTTCACTGGGAGCCAGTGCAGTGTGGATAGGACAGGGGTGATGTGCTCATATCTCCTAGTTCTAGTGAGCACTCTCGCTGCCGCGTTCTGAACTAACTGAAGTTTATTTATACACCGTGCTGAACATCCAGACAGTAAAGCATTACAGTAATCCAGCCTGGATGTGATAAAAGCATGGACTAGTTTTTCTGCATCATTAATTGACAATATATTCCTAATCTTAGCGATATTTCTGAGATGGAAAAATGCTATCTTAGTAATATTATCTACATGAGCTTCGAATGAGAGATTGGAATCTATAATCACACCCAGATCTTTTAGAGTTGTACTGGGTGTGATAGAAAGACCATCTAGAGTTAATGTTTGGTCTGATATTTCACTCCTAGCTGCATGTGGTCCGAGTACATGTGAACCTCTGTCTTACCCGGATTAAGTAGGAGGAAGTTACTTAACATCCAGTCTCTTATGGCTTTCACACACTACTCAACTTTACTTAACTGATTTTTTTCATTTGGTCGAGCTGAGACATATAACTGTGTATCATCAGCGTATTTACACATTTATGTTAGTATTTCCTTGTCTGCACTAGCTTGCTCATTAGCTGATAAAGCACAAAGTTATGAATGCAAATTTTATAACCTCTTTAGAAAGGGATATACATATAGAACCAAATGAGCTGAGCTTGGGCACCATGTTAATGTTGTTGTTGTTGTTGTTTTTTCTTTTGCTGCATTAGAATAATGATGGTCGGTGCACTGGGGTCTCTCATGCTGGATTGGAAGGGCTGGGAAGGTGTGTTCTATGTACCTGGAGTTATCTCCCTGCTGTGGGCATTTTGTGTATGGAGGTGGCTACTCAGAGGTACAGTTATTTATTTTATTATATTATTTAGAGCAATGGGGCCACGGTGGCTTAGTGGTTAGCACGTTCCCCTCACACCGCCAGGGTCCGGGTTCGATTCCCATCTCGGCCATGTGTGTGTGGAGTTTGCATGTTCTCCCCGTGCCTCAGGGGGTTTTTCTCCGGGTTCCCCCCGGTCCAAAAACATGCACAGTAGGTTGATTGGCACCTTGGAAAATTGCCCCTAGTGTATGAATGTGTGTGTGTGTGTGTGTGTGTGTGTGTGTGTCCTGTGATGGGTTGGCATTCCATCCAGGGTGTATCCTGCCTTAATGCCCATAGACGCCTGAGATAGGCACAGGCTCCCCGTGACCCGAGGGAAGATCGGATATAGCGGTAGAAGATGAATGAATGAATGAATTTAGAGCAATAGTTTTCTTATATTATATTCAACATGCTTATATGAAGTGTTACAGGTGATGGGCAATATTCAGCAAAACATATGTACAGGTGAATTGGGTTCAGTTTCACAGCTATTTATGTTTGTGTGTGAAAACATACAGGACCCCTATTCACATTTCATTCTTTATGGAGTAACACCGGGACTGCATGTGAAGCAAGAGTTCCTCCAATCACTTGGCGCCATCTTTTAAAGCAGCCCTGTGTGTTGTGAGTTCACATATATTATATTATGTATGTATGACTAAGGTTGAAACTTAATTCTTAAGAAATTCTTTTGTCTGTTTGTTGTCTCAGAGCTATGATTTTTACACATATTTGCTACACAAGTGTACATTTCACACTTCTGTCATGGCTGCCAACATTCTTTGATGACACATATCCTAATGGAAAGGTAACAAAGTCTTAGAATCTTTTTTTTCTAAAGCACTGTGTATTTATTTTAACATTTCGGTTTCCTTTATTTACCATCGGCTTCATTACTTGATGTCAATCTGCGAAACAGAACTGGGTGTTTAATGTGATCCCCTGGCTCGTGGCCTTGCCTACGTCTGTATTAGGAGGCTGTTTGTCGGATCATCTCATTAAAGAAGGTTCGATATCTTTTATTTGTTAATTGTTGAACTGTTGCTTTAATTCAAGATCTACAGAGTTTGAATGAGTGGAATCACTTGAGTATATGTTTTAAGTAGTATATTGTTTTCTATTTTAAATTATATTGTGATATTCAAAGTCTATTAATTTACTTTAAAGCATTTTGAAAATGTTTTGAAAATGTTTACCAACAGGATTTGGTGCATCTACTGTCAGAAAATTAACACAGGTAGGTGCAAAAAAATATGACTGCTCATTCTCAGAACTATTATAGAATTCTTATTTTAATTATTATTATTGTTGTTGTTGTTATTGTTGTTCATAACTGATTTAAAAAATAGTTAATTAGTTGAGAATAATGGCAGACATTTATAGAGAAAATGGACAAATACAAATGATGACAAATATTATATATATACATTAGTGTAAATTATTCTGTGGAGAGCTTGTTGGCACCGGCAAAAATAAATAAGAGTGAGACAATGTGAAGAACAATGTGAAGAACTTTCACCTAAGCTTGTCTTTGTATTTTGGATATTTAAATCAGTGCTGCTGGAGACATGTTCTTCCATTCTTGACAAGCAAGAATGTTTTCATTGACTTTTACTCAAAAATACCCCCCAAGGGTGTTCTTTCAGCCTGAAGTTAGGTGGCTCATAGTTTTCACTTTCTTGTGTGATCTTGCAGATCATTATCACAAATTTCTGGAGAGACATCTTGTTAACCAGTATTTTGGTAGATCTATTGGCCTATACTGTAATATGGGAAGATGATAATCATCCTGATGATTTCTACTCATATAGCCACATATCTTCACATTCTTCGTGCTTCACTGTGAGGACAATGCAATCAATGCAATCATTGCATCCTGGTTCACATGAAGCAAACCATCAGGCTGGTCTGACCTAAGAATGTCTCAATGGGCTTCTTCTCATGACCTTTAGCAATGTTTAATAGTACCATTTTGTGCTGAAGTGCAAGTTTTTCATGTAAATCTGAAGATACCGTAGTTATTGAAGACTGTTCATACAGATTAAAATTATGCAGTGTCTTTGGCTCTTTCTGATCTGTCACGGAAACTGTGATTTCTATTAATAACCCGTGTGCCAAGAATGAATCATTGTGTATATATATATATATATATATATATATATATATATATATATATATATATATATAGATATATATATATATATATATATATATATATATATATATAGAAAAAATATATAGGTATACAAGAGCTGACTCTTCATAAATGCTTGCAGCCAGTGCACAAATGGCAGAATAGGTAGTTATTGTGAGAGAATTATTCTTTCAATATCTAGTACGGACACGTTTGGCTGAATTGTGAATTAGTTAACACCTAAAGATTTTCGCCAGTGATTAACAAAATTTGTGCAGCAATGAATGAGCCAAAATCAATTTTGATTTGCACATGCATAGTAAAAGATTTTAGTGGGTGTACAGTAGGTCTAGCAGTATGATTAGGACATTAGCATAGCTGCTCCATTGTTATTAAACTGCTGTTACAGAAGCTGCTGAATAGCTGAAATAGTATTTTATTCTTGTTATGTAACATATAACTTGCTACATGCTACATATATCATGTAGGAACATAGACAATAATCATATAGCCACAAAAAGCACAGATTTGAAGCAGACCTAATAGGTGACTAGGTTATAGGTGGTGCGTAAGGCTGGCTCCACCTCATTTGCGTCAAGGCATTTTTGTGGTTATTATATAGTAAATAATAACTATTTACACACCTTGACACACCTGTAATATTATAAACCACAGAGCCTCATTTGCTTTAAACAGTCAATTTTCTTAACATACAATTGTGGCCATGATTATAAGCAGCTACAAATTATGTATATACATAATATCTGTATATAATAGAATTATAATGTATATATTGTAATATATGTATACAATATAATTATTATTTGTAAATTATATGCTATAAAAAGAATAATAATTGATGATATTCTATAATATTCTTTAACAATGCATGCCTAGATCAATTACTGAGTATTTCAGTTATTAGATGTAATGAATACGTAAGATGAATAACAGAATAATGTGTTTAAATGCAAATTGATATGTGTACTTGTTGTAATTTGCACACCATGATAATGTTTGTGTGTGTGTGTGTGTGTTTGTTTAGTTCTGTGCAATGGGACTCAGCAGTGTGTTCATTTATTTGTTGTGTAAGGCTACCACGTTTCTACATGCTGTAGTCTTTGTCACAGCAGCCTTTGGCTTATCCACCTTCAATAGCAGGTCAGAACAGTATTTCACCATTATGCTCATGATACTCTATTTTTATTTATTTGTTTGTTCATATCATTTTTAACACTAAATTGTTTTAATGTTTATGTCCATCTAGTGGTGTTGCTGTGAATGTGCATGATTTAGCTCCATCATGTGCCGGAGCTCTCTTTGGTCAGTCTACCATTTACACAGTGTCTAACATTTCTATGAATGGATTTTGTCTGTTATTAATAGCTGTTTGCTACATTTCATCTCAATGTATAACGCTAATTTCTTCCAGATACTTTAAAAAAAAATATTTAAAGTGAATTTTTTTTACAGGTATTATGAACACTTGCGCTGCATTTGTAAGTAAGTAAACAAAGAAGTAGTCCGTATATACATGAGTCATAGTCTTGCCTGCCATAAACTGAAATGTTAATTGTTTATTTATATATATATATATATATATATATATATATATATATATATATATATATATATATATATATATATATATATATATATTAATAACAATATTTATAACATATACACCATGTTGAAATATTGTTGAAACTAAACTAAAGAGCATTTGTTTAAATAATAGCTTGTATAATTTAAAGAGTCTCAAAAAATTTGGATTAAACAAATCAACAAAAAGATTAAAGAAAAATCACATTTCTGATTCACGGTCAAGATAACAACAGATTGTCTTATTCTAAGCTGTAAAAGCTACAGTTGGTCTGTAATGCGTGCCCCCTAGCAGACATCACTTAAAATATAAAAAAATATTCATTTCTTTTTTTCACATTTTTCTTTTCATGTCATTCCACAGGTCTCCTAATGGTTTACATCACAGGACATATGATTGAATTAACTGGGTCCTGGCTAACTGTATTCGGGCAGCTCATTGTAGTGAACATTTTTGGCGTGGTTGTGTTTATTATATTTGGAAAAACAGAGCAGTTAGATCAAGTAGATCAGACTTCTCAGACATGCATCTAATCCGGCATTGTCATGTTACAGACGGTTTCATGTACAAGGTATTTAATTTTTAATTCGATCTTTGCACATCTATAATAATTTATTTATTTTGGGAACTTGAAGACAAAATCGAAACTTTTTTGCACATAAGTTTATATTTCAGTATTTATGTGTATTGATAATAATTCCTTATATTTTGAAATATACAACTTATTAAAACTATTATTTGATAAAACATAGTGGCATAAATCCTTGTTGACATCAAAATGCGGCTTGTCTACAGACATGTATTCTGACATGTACCTACTCCTTTGAAGCAGAACATGATGCCAACTCTTTAGAAATTGGGCCGAACGGCAATTTTCCAACATAATAATGACCCCAAATACATCATCAAGGCGACAACTTCCTTTCTGAGGAAGCTGAATGTGAAGGTGATGGAGTGGCCAAGTACTACTTCAGGCCTGAACCCTATTGAACACCTGTGGGGCATCATCAATTTAGAAGGTGGAAAATAGCCATGTGTCTAACATCCAGCAGTTCTGTGATGTAATTATGGAGGAGTGGAAGAGGATTGCAGCAACAATCTGTACAGGGTGAATTCCATGCCCAGGAGGATGGGTTAAGGTAGTGCTAGATAGCAATGCTGCTCACACAAAATACTGACACTTTGGGTGCAGTTTTGACATATTAACTTAAGGGTGTGCTCACCATGGTTGTACACTATTTGGACATCTTTTTAAAGTTATATTCTTTATTTAGACTGCTATACAAGCAACATTTTTATGTTTTAATTTTTTTAGCAGTTTTAATTCCTATTGTCTCTTAATAACATGTAATAAAATGTTTGTGTCTACCTGAACATTACACCCAGATGTTGGTCCTACTTAAATGTTTCCATAAACGATAAAGTCTAATACAATTTAAAACATCATGTAAAAGTATATTTTATAGGATGTCTCTGTTGTACCATTACAATTTCCCTTCAATGAAACTAGAAGGGCCTGTTCCACTATAACAACATAAAGTGAGACCCATGAAGACATGAGTAATGGTGAATTAGCATTTATTATTAATTGAACATAAGGATCATTTTATATTTATGACATTATTTGTGGAATTGACTATATCTGTGCACCATTGACGATTGCCAGACCCCAGTCCTGGTGGGACGGACCTGCACCTATTTATCCCATAGTTACCACCGAACATTTAGCTGGTATGACGAAGTGTTTGGGTTTAGGAGACAGTAGTAACGCAGTCATGCTGTACAGCAGGGGTGGGCAAACTACGGCCCGGGGGCCACATCCGGCCCCTTGGTCCTTTTAATCCGGCCCGCTGAACTGCTTCGGCTTCTTTGCCGCACGAGAAGAATGTATTACCACACAGCAACGCGGACATTGTTGGAGTATGCTCAGTGTTAAAAATGAAGGAAAAATACAGCCATTTTTTTTGTTGTTTCTTTTCCTTAAATAGAATATCCTTATTCTTAAGGATAGTGGGTAGCCTAATAAACATGATGATATTTAACACTCTTTACAAGAGGAAAAAATTCATATTGAACATAAGTTACGCTCAACGTTATTGTTGGTTCGGCCCACGAACACACCTCAGGTTTCTCATGTGGCCCTTTGGAAAATATAATTGCCCACCCCTGCTGTACAGTATACAGATGCCTAACATGACCATGTCACTGTCGAGTGGCGGGGACGCGCACGCCGTTACGCGTTGGTTGGTGGGCGGGGCCGAGCGCGGACCCTCTGCTGCTGCATTTCAGCGTTCACGTACGCGCGCGCGCGGCTCATGGGGATGCAAGCACGGCTTTAACGGCACGGTTACTATAGTGAAATTAAAGTGAGACGCAGTATATTTGTCGACGGAAAGGTAAATTTCTATACCTTTTGTTTCATTGGTGAGTACGGGGCGCTTTTTTTTTTAACGCACTGGTATCTCGGCGTATAGGTTTGGTAGCGTTCAACTCTGTAATGTTGCTGTATCTCGTGCAGAGGGAGCTCGAGCTAACAGGCTAACCAATATGGAGCTGCTAGCCAGTGCACTGTGTTCATATGATGCGGCGACTAGCAAGATGGAGATAAGCGACTCTGACTCTTCGTCGCTGAATTAATCTGTGATTTGAAAAAAAAAAAAAAAAAAACAATCCACGCGAAGTGTAATAAACCGGTACAATACCCGGAGATATTTACTCGCAGGCTATTATAAACACAGTGACTGGTCGTGATTTGAAAGCAAAGCGATGCTCACTTCTCCGTGTGTAATGAATGGTGAGGCCGTTTTTACTCGTTTCTCCTTTTTCCCCCCCTCGATGCAGGAATGAAGCGGATGCAGAAAGCAGACAAGATGCGCAATTTTGTTTTTCACAAACTGCTTCATGACGCGACGCTAAACTATTTGATGGCTTTCAACATCTTTTCATCAGTGATTCCATATTTGAAATGATCCTCTTGCTATTATCTTCAGAACGCATCTCGGTCATATTGAGTATTAATATTATTACGGCAGTGCAAAAATGACACTTTCTACCAACAATGCATATTTTTTCCTACCACATAGAAACACAATAATGTCAGGTTTAATAGAATGCTGCAATGAGACAAATGCATGGTTCATGCATATCTGGGCGATAGGGTCTTCTCTACACATTCTTATCTCGTAAATGTTTTCTTACTAAATGCACTAAGCATAAATATTGGGGACATGTGGACATGTTGTCCCCCCCCCCCCCCTCCTTCACTGTAAATTACTCCCTTTCCAGGCTTTTGCACCATCGTGATCGTGCATTGTGTTGCAATGGTCAGAGGCTGGCAGTGCTGAGTAAACCAGCTGAAACACAAGAGTCAGCGGATGGGTGTAAAGTGGACAAGCAGTAGAAGCTCTTGTGCTCCCTGGAAATTAGCCCAGTCCATGCCGAACATGCACCGGGCACGATATGATCCTGAAAGATAGATTTCTCATGGACAGATAAGGGTTCTTGGCGAAATAAATGATGGTTCTATGTAGAGGTTACACACTTTTTAAAGGAATGGACTGGGGACATATTTTTATTGTCGCTGGGCAAGGAAAGACCCAGAGATTCTTAATATTTTAGACTTGATTTTAAAGTCATTTTAAATAGACCTAATACGGCAAGTAATATCTTCACCTATGTTGAATAATGTCTACATGCTAAAAACTGTAGTACAATAATCATTCAGTGCTGATCAGTCTAACAGGAATTTATGATTTTGACCTTTTTACTCTTTAGTGGTCTCACAGTATGGGGTTAAGATTTTATCGGGTATAATGATGTCTATTTAAAAGCTACATTAACTGTGCAGGCAATGTAAAGAGTGTGCATCAGCAGATGAATCATGGGTAATTCTACTGAACAGGGCCTGGTGATGTCATGTTATCATGTTGGTGGTTCAGCTTCAAGATTTGTCTGGAAAAGCAGATTTAGACAGTTTTGTATACATTCTGCTAGAGAATTTCTACGGCCTTTCAGTCCACACAATATATTACTTTTCAGAGGCGTATAGCCTTTTAATTATTTCTTTGCAAAGCTCAGCATCAAAATGCACCACAGCAATATCATTTCAAACTATTTCAAATGATTATAATTTAGTCACACCTCACAAGCCTAAAGCTTTATAAATAAGATGTAGTAAACCAAATAAATACTAAATAACTACTAAAAACAACTAAACTAAAATGCATCGATGCCAATACTGGTAATATTTATCAGTCCAATACTAATGTTGGTGACATTTAAACAAAATAAAAGGTCTGATTACAACATCTGATACCATCTGATGCTATGTGACGTAAAACATCTCGCTAATGAACAGATGACATGAAATGCCAGCAGTCTGGATTAATTTAATGATTAACGATGAGAAATCAGCACAGACTACATTCTGTGCTCTGCAGAAATATAAGGAGCTATTGCAACTTGAAATCAGAAAGAACATCCTAAACTTAAAACTTGGCACAAAGATTTCTAGAGCACGTCTGTGGTGAATGCAAGCTAATAGGAAAAATGTCCACACACAACATGCATGTCTGAAAATATTTTGTATTTAATATCAAGTATTGTATTTTTTGACTGTTACTTGCTGTGTTTATATGATGATGAGCCTCTATCAGCCAAAGACCTAGAGATGTTACTTTCTGGAGTATCCATACCTACAGTTCTTTTAAACTCCTACCCTAACCAGTAAAATGTAGTTAATGGTGTTAGCTTATGTAATGTATTTAAAAAGAATAGCTAAAGTGCATGAACATGCACTTATTTTGCCATGACCTAAAGGGAACCGGATAAAGAGCTCAAAATACTGTGCTATAATATGATCTTGAGTAAGTTACTAATTTCTGCATCATTAATGTATAAACTAGTAGGTACTGTACCAGTGTTGCTGTTGATGCATCCTTAAATCTATCTTATTACATATTTAATACATCCCTTTAACATATTCAGCTGATCCATATAAAAAGAAACTGCTGGATATACTGATAATGGGCACAAGTGATGAAAATATGGGATTTTTTTCATGACCAGAAAAACGAGCGGATCCTTCTGCTACAGTTGAATGCAGTATTGATCAGCATTTCATTTAAACCTCTAATTAATTTAAGTGGCTTTAGTGTTTAAATCTCGCACTGATGTGCACTATATTGACTGTTGCAAGCTGTGGCTTCTTCTCCGGAACTGTTGATTACAAAATACACTTTGCAGCTTTTAAAACACAAAACAGAAATTTGTTCCAGGTTTAGCAGCCTACACTACTGTTTGTAGAGATTGGCTCACGTAAGCAAGAAATGCCAGGTTGAGAAAATTATTCCACTGTTCGAATTTTTATAATGCAGCTTTAGTAGGGTTGTTTTTCCATTTGTTTCCATTTGTTTGCTGCTTCTTTCTCTTTTTGAAAGAATGAAATACAACTTTGATTATCAAGAGATTCTATATGATAACATTTCTGTTATTTAATATAATGTGCTGCTTAATGTTTTAAAAGAGACCATGGAGTTGTTGGTTATTATAACCACATGAAATTCACAAGGGTATTGACTGGATTTGATTGGATTATTATTTACCAAACAAAGAAAATCAATTCTGTTATTTATTTGTATAAATGTAAATTATGTATATAATATATATATATATATATATATATATATATATATATATATATAATAAAAAAAATAATGAGATAATACATATAGCATAAATATATTTATATATATTTATAAATTATAAATATATTTATCTAACTTAATCACAAATACTAATCTACACACTATCTCAGATAGCATGCAAAAATGTGCAGGTCATGGACTAAACGTCTTGTCCAAAAAAAAAAAATGGATGTGACCTGCATATAGCTCTAATATCACATTACAGTCATATAGTTGCTCTCCATAAAAAAACCCTGTAAACTGGCTGGAGTCCAACATCTGGATTAATTTCTTTATCACACAATGAATTCCTTCCCAACCTTGTATTTATTTTACACTTTCATTGTTAGTGGGTTTTTTTATATTTTGATGGCGCTAATGTTTCTAGCAGCAAAGTTTTTGTTATAGTCTGATGAAGCTGAAGCTTAAATAAAGAACTGGGCATACTTACCTGCTATTATTAAGTTGTTAAGCAGCTTTCTTGTTTTCTTCCAGATTGCGAAGATCGTAATTTGCCATGACTGAGCAACAGCAGAGGCAACGTACCCTCTCCACCTCTGGAGAATCCCTTTATCATGTGCTGGGTGTTGACAAACTGGCCACTAATGATGACATCAAGAAGTCATATAGGTGAATGTGAAACAGCTGGGATATAGTAAATGAATATAATTAAACCATGTTCACACACAAACTGAGAGTAGATTCTAAGTTAATGCAGTCACTGTCTGGCTAACCAAGCCAGTCATGATAACATTTGTTCATGAGGTGAATATTTCAAACCCATTCCAACTGTTATATTTTCAAAGGAAACTGGCCCTGAAATACCACCCTGACAAGAACCCGGACAATCCTGAGGCCGCAGACAAGTTTAAAGAGATCAACAATGCCCATGCCATCCTTAACGACCCGACCAAGCGCAACATATATGACAAGTACGGCTCTCTGGGGCTTTATGTGGCTGAGCAGTTTGGAGAAGAGAACGTGAACACTTACTTTGTCCTGTCCAGCTGGTGGGCCAAGGTCAGTATACAGTATGACAGAAAATCTTTAGTTTTGTCTTTGCATATATTCTCTCAAAGTATTGTAATAACAAGGATGATTATTTCCATTTTGTTTTCCTGAAGACGTGTGAGTTGGCGATAAATTATGATGTAAACAGTATATCAGAATTTCATCTGTCATGTACTGATATGTACACTGATGTGTTACACCAGAATAAAGGCAATATGTTTAGAATCTTTTTAGCCACTAGTTGTTATATGTTAATTAAAGGCAATACATTATATATTTATTCATTTACGCTATCACTTGCTTTTGTTCTGGAATAGTCCATAGTTTCACTGATCCTTCTCCGTTATCTGTGGTGTCCTTTGTCTCCCTCTGCAGGCACTCTTTGTGTTCTGCGGTTTGGCCACAGGCTGCTATTTCTGCTGCTGTCTGTGTTGTTGCTGTAACTGCTGCTGTGGAAAGTGTAAACCACGGCCACCCGAGGGACAGGACCAGGAGTTCTATGTCTCTCCTGAAGACCTGGAGGCCCAGCTGCAGTCTGATGAGCGAGGTTAGACGCTACACTGTAACTTGTGCTGTGGACACGTTCCAGTTTAAAATCTTTGTTTCTTTGTTATCGCTCGCAGTGTTATTTCCACACGGTAGTAGTGTCTGTAATAAAATGTCTTCTTTATGTTAAAGCTCTCGCATCTGAACAGATCTAGGCTAAATGAACACCGCATGAGTGAGTTTTTACCAGGTTTCCTTTCTATAAACCTAGATGTTTGCATCACAATTAGTGATATAATCATAGTACTATATAAAGATGTTGTATTGTGGCACATTATACCAGCTGTAGATAACATTGTAATGACCAGTCTAATAATTCTGCTCTTTAGTTGACTATGGGCACAGTGTGACAGTGACCTCAAGTTCATGATTTGGTACATATATTTTTTGGTATGTGCATAATACAGGTCATTTAAAAATCGTAAAAAAAAAAATGCCTTTGGGGCAAAATGTTGTTACTGTTTTCTTCTGATTTTCTGGTCTGTCCCGCATACACATGGGTATCTATTAGGACGCCTTACCAAGTCATGTGTTCTAGGGCAATCACACAATGTTTTCTACACAGAGATTTTTTTCATTCAGTGCACTTGGTCAATTTTGTCACTGGCACTTATGCAAATTGTTTTTGAACCCTAATAGTAGTTTAATATGTTGTTATGAATATTGTACCTGTGGAAGGAGGAATGTCCTTTTTGTAAAACATTAAACATACTGACAAGTGACAAATTAAAGGAAAAAAAAAAACGCTAGCTCTGTTATGCATTTTGCTGGCATGGTTTGTCCACTTGTCCCCATAGAGGGAAGACCCATTGCAAATTAATCCAAGCTTTTTGTGGCAGTTAGTTTTATTTCTTATCTGAGAATGAGAATGCCCACAATGCTCACAGTGACACAGAGTCACTGAATGATCCTGTAAACGATGTTAAATTATTTACACCGGTTTTCACAGTCACCAGATCTCTATTCAGTTAAACACCATTGAGAGATTTCGGATCAGTGTGATAGACAACACTGTCCATCAGCACATCACCATCAACAAAACACTGAGGAAAACGCTGTTTATCCCTTCTGTACAGTTCAATGTAAAAATCTATGCAAAGTTGCATCGACACTGGATTTGATAGTGAACTTTTACTTTAAACACTTTATGTTGGTTTTTTCCTTTAATTTGTCACCCATCTGTACATTCATCTCCGTTGAATGAGCAACGTGTATGAAAACAAAGGTGTATTTTTTTTTGTATTATTATTTCTTTCCATTCTCTTGAACGATGTCAATAGTTACAGAATGTGAAGCAAGTCAGTTTCCCTTTACTTTATTTTCCTTTAATTGCTGCAACACTTTTCAATCCAAGCATGATCTCTGACCATGTACACTTTTAAAGCCAGTAGTGTTGATGACTCATTTTCTTTCCAAATTGTTCATCTACCAAATCCTACCTACTAGTGATCTCTCCCTTATCATGTGACAGCTACCAAATGCAAAGGGTGAGGGCTAGCTGCCGTTTCCTCCAAGACTGCCAAAACAAAGGTTTTCATGTTGCAGCTAATTCTACGGCACGGGGTGGAATAAGACACTCTTAAGGAAAGAGCTCTCTACTCTGTTCTGCATAAGTGAGAGAACAGATGCCAACAATTGGCTGGTATGGCTGTGATTGATAAGGGAGAGTGAGTGTGCCTTCCCTCCCAACCAGAGAGAGTGAGCAATTTGGCTCTCTTGGATTCCCATTCATCAGTGGCCGTGACATCATCGGGATTCAAACGCTGGACAGTGGGGCAATGCTTTTCTGTTGCTTTCAGGAGCCCCGAGTCGCAAATCTTTGCTATTGTAAATGTTCTCTTTGTGGTTAAACAGAGGCTGGTGGAGGCGAGCCCATTGTCCTGCAACCATCGGCCACAGAGACCACCCAGCTAACATCTGATGGCCATCACACCACCTACCGGACCGACACCGGCTTCAACTAATACCGTTCCTCTCCGGCCGCCATTCTTCTCCCACCCCTGAGTCTGAGCAACGAGCAGAGGAGCAACTCCAACTACTTAAAAGAAAAAGCCACCATTGGCAGGGAGAAAAGCCAGTGAAAGTGGAACACATGCTAATGAACTCTTGCAGACATTCCCACCGGTTTCTCATATCCACCATTCATCACCATTCTCCCAGAGTGGCATACATTCACCTCAGTGTAGCTTGAAAATAAGGAGTTAAGCTGGCAAACAAATTTCCCCTCATGTCGTACTCCATCTTTTTTGCCTTTGATTTCCAGACTTGCCTTTCCATCAGCCTCTTCTTCAGTCAGATTTGCTCGCTGTCCTGTGGCATGCACTGTTCCCCAATCAGTAGAGAAGGTTGAATACAGTTGGTCTTTTTATGTGCATTGGTTTTTTTTTTGTTTACTTTTTCCTCTCATTCACAATGATGGGCGTTCTTGTTTAAATGATGTAATTGACTTGCATGTGTCTGTAAGAAAAGCCACAGTTTTAAGATTTTGCCATTGTTGTTTTTTTTCCTAGCATTGCATGCATTCATTTTTTTTCCTTTCCATATCTGGGGAGGACAAAACTCAGACACATAGTAGGTTAAATAGTTTTAGGCCCCTGGTTTATAATGTCTTGTCATTTCTATGTTCACTTTTTACACTCAATTGTATTAATTATTAATTTTCTGAACTTAAAAATAAGTACAGTTTTAGCATTTAGAATCACTGTTTTCCAAATCAGTCATTTGAGGTTTTTTTTTTTTTTTTTTTTTTTTTTTTTTTTTAGATTTTTGAGTAAACAAAAATCAATGTGATTTATATTTATGCCATATGGATTTCAAATAGTTTTCAAATGTTCAAAAGGATTTGCCAAAATGATGATCTATTAGTTGCCAATCAGATTTCTCGCAGTGAGGGAGTTGATGTCTGTAGCAGACTGGTACTGGGATTTCGTCTTTCTAACGCATTTATCGATTCTTTCTATTGCTCACATTATTTAACGCACGTTGCCTTGGTAAACACTGATGTTTTAGGGGGTTACTATTGAAACACATTCTGTTCCATCCTAATCAGACTCTGCATCTCCAGTGTGTATGTAAACGAAAATAATTTTTTAAATATATATATATATATATATAGATATACACACCCTGTGTATGTACAGTATATGTATATTTTGTGCATTTTTACTTTGTAATAGCTAGTGCGTATTTATTCCAGTGTGTTATTGCTCATGGTGATGTGTGACAATGGTTCATTTGAGTGCATTTCCTCCCTCTCTATTTGCGTTAAGAGATCATGGTGATTGTGAATGAATTACCTGTGCTAGATGGAAGTTGTTTATTGAGCAGCAAACAGTGAGGTCACTGCAATACATCCTTCAGTTGTTTATTTATTATTGTCATGTTTTTTTTTTTTTTTTTTTTTTTTTTTACAATTTGTTCTTTGAGCCAAGTTGTGACCTTCACCTAGACGTTAACAATTAAATTAGGATTTTTCTTACCATATAAACAGGGTGATTTAAAAATGTCATCATGACACTACAATACACAAACACTATGGTTAGGGTACTACAAAATGTCACCCAAAAATAAATAACAGCGTTATTTTGAATCACCCTGCACGACTGCCAGTCCTCAGTGTATTTTTTTTTGTTCTGTGTAGAGCTTTTAAAATTAGAATTTAAAAGCATTAACGGTTAGATTTTAATGGTTAGTGTACAATTGAACACAGCCATCTGAAGTTGCCATACATGTGCACGTCTCCCCGAGCGGTCACACCAATGCCAAGCTGCATATCATTGCATTCATACATTTTGACGCCTTTTTCGCCTGTCAGGCATTCACCCTACTTTCAGGGTATTTTATGCTTGCTGGCTTACATAACACTGCACTAAGCACATCACCAGCCTCTTCACTCGCATTTTTCTGGATTATAAAGGCTACGACCATTTTAGAATTGTACACACCGGGCTTTCAGAAAAAAAGAAAATCAGTTCTGTGCAGATGGAGAGTTTGACACTTTCTCTCCATCTCTCACACATTTTCCTCCTTGTGTGTCCCTGCTCTTGATGGCTTTTGACAGTTTGCATCTGTGGTCCTTTTCCCTGTGCATTTCCCTTCCACACGATTTACACTGGTTTGCCCATTAAGGGTTCTACATTGAAATGTCGGAAAATGCAACATGTTTAAGTTAAACGCAATGGAGTTACATGGGCAGGACGCGGTTCCTTAAAATGTGTGTAATTATAGTGAAATGGTAATCCGTTGGTTTTTTTTCCCCCCATTTTATTTACGACCTCCTTTTGTCATGTTTTTAAAAGACTGTCCTTGTTTTCAGATGGTATGTTATTTGGATGTGGCTGTGAAACTATGCTACTCCTAGTTAAATGGTCAAGGTCTCGTGTATAGACACAGAATAATGGAGTAGAATTATAGGACCTTTATGTTGTAGCATGGTTATTGTCTGTCCAAAAGAAAACATACTGATTTGCTGGTGTAAAAAATAAATGTTTATGAACATTTCTTATGTTTCCTGCATGATTACGTGGTGGTTTTCATCTTAAAAATGCAGTAGCAAGATAAATGTATTTACGCTATGCATCTACAAGCGTTACTGTTGAACAGAAGAGGAACTCGGGCTCGTGATCTAGCTGCCTGAAAGGAAAAGCCAGCTGGGAATCCTAAAAGCCCAAAGCGTTCAAATCATTAGTCAGGGAACTCCCAAACTGAATACAGATAACGATTAAATCGACAACGCCACCGTGTTTTTCCACTTCCAGGTTTTATTTAAGCATATTAACAACGTTAATGTTGAACACCATAAAATCACAAGCCATTGTATGTGATGAAGAGTAACAGTCTCAGCTACACTCAACATGTTTGCATATTATTTATTCAGAGTTCTTCCCAACCCAAAATAACTGTATATCACCCTTAAACACATCCCAAGTATTTTCTTCAGGACCACCGGGCAAATACACACTCGCAATACACACAAATGTTTAATTCTACCTAGATATATCCTTTTACCATAATCACACCAGGAAAAAAAAAACATAAGTACAAACATAATTTAAGCAAATAATTAAATATATAGAGAGAATAATATATATTTTTTAAATTAAACCACCAAGTCAGTTATATTAAGTAAATCAGGAACATTTACCTCATGTTCTATAAAGCAGTTTGACGCATTAATTACATTCCTCACATTAAATTCATAGCGCTAGCACCTGTTGTCCTGAGCTCTAAGGGATGTAGTAATGTCATCTGTAACTAGTTGCACGTTCTCATTGTTCATATGCAACAGGAGGAAAGATAGTGCCACGGAAGCATTTAATCCACAGTGTGTGTCGGAGTGTATGTGATGATGCGCCGAACCGAAAGTGAATTACATCAGCAGAAATATTGTAGCAGACGCCATTCTGAAAACCTTTATATATATTTTAAACAGTAGTACAGGGTGTCATGCGTTCACACTGTCAGTTCGCAATGTGTGTTTTGAGTTTTAAATTTTTTTTTAATTTACAAGGTTCTCCTCTTAAAGCAAGCAGCAGAGATGTATTGTTGACTGTAACAGCGTTTTTTGACTTTGTGTTTTGAATGATTTCTTTGATTTTTGTAACATCTCGTGGCTTTAAATCATTTCGGCTCGTTTGTGTCACAGGTCAGTTTTGGTGATGAATCTGTGCTTTCTGTTCAGAACCAATGCCAGGTAGCAGCTATGCATTTTCACCGTCCGGACTTCCTCCAGTTGCCTTGGACTGTTAAAATAATTACTAGCAAAAATCTATTATTCTGCAACACCATTTTTGTGTTCATTTCCATATTATATCATATTATGTGTGTGTTTGCTGCTTACCATTTTCTCCTCCATGGTTTTAAAGGTTGGCGAATTCCTAAGAAGGGAAGAAACAAATCAAATGTAAAATCATTGTCAGGTGTTGCGTTGAACCATGCATGAAATACGGAATGAAGGGAAACGGCGTAGTTTAAAAATAAACGACAAAAAAAAAGTTAGGAAATGTATAATAAACCACTACACGTCTAGAGAGTCACGGGCTATTTAGATGATGACGAAGAGGAAAGAGAGGTAGAAGAGGTCTGTTGTACCTGGTACTTTACCTCATAGTGGGCATACTTAGGGAATGATGCATGGAGTAGCTGTTACTTCGGACAGCGGTGAGAACAAAGAAGCAGAAGCGTTAGAGCAAGGAGAGAGTGTTAGCCAAGCAAGAGCCGAGGGAACATATTGTACAACTCATATCTGAGGAAAAATGTACTGTTACAGTGGGAAAGAGCCTTAAATTGGGTTGAAAGAATGAAAAAAGAGACATTCAGTTGAATTAAAGAGGAAGGGTGTTGACAATAGTGTGACAATTACAGGTTTATGTTACGGCGCTCCTCTTAACATGTTAATGACTCTATTGTAACCTGCTGGTATGCAGAGTCGATCCACAAACATAATAAGAAGTATTAACAAACAAATAGTATAAAATCACACTATGTTGTGCTTTTATTTACGCGAGTTAGTTGGAAATAAGGGTGTTTTGTAGGAGGAAAAAGATAAAAAGCCAGTACTGTTGGTTAATTCTTACCCGGATGGGGGGGTGTAAGTCAAAGCCCTGAGCATCCCAATGCAGCATTGAAGGAAAAAATACAATCATGGACAAAGGACTCATTCAAAAAAAAATGCAACACCAAGCACAAAGCCGGCAGTTTACTGTTGGAGCAATTATTTATACGGGTCAAATGTGGGGAGGAAAAAAAAAGCTGCCTGGGACCACTGGTGTCAAAAGTATTCCCATTCATTACTCAGGTGGAAGTATAGATACTAGCGTTTGACATTATAGAAGACTTCTGTAGAATTTGAAGTATTTGAGAGCTTTGTACCCAAGTAAAAGTGTAAAAGTACTGGTTTAAGAACAACTTGAAGTGTAAAAGTAATAAAAAGATTAGGTTGCACCAATCGCAATCGCTAGTTTATTCAAATGTATCTCTACCGTTTTATCATAGCTTCATTTGAGAAAGCAAACGTGTGAGAAATGATCCAGTAGTGGAGAAATAATCACTTTTAAGAAAGAATCTTTTTTGAGTAATGACCCCAAACCAACAATGTCCTTTGCTGGAGTGTGGCGTGATTTGTGTCGTGTATACTTGTACTTCTCATCCAACCACAATCAGATTCATTCTATCCGGATAGGCGTTTTTGTTTTGTTTGTTTTTTAACAATGACAAGCCGGAATTAAAAAATAAAATACGAGAAACGACTATTTTTAACATGTAAGGAGTAGAAAGTACTGATAATTGCATGAAAATGTAGAGTAGAAGTAAAAAGTTATTACTCCAGTAAAGTATTGATACCTAAAAGTTATACTGTATTTGTACTCCGTTACTGCCCACCTCAGCCTGGGAAATGTAGCTTTATATGGTGACTTTCCTCATCACAGGTTATAAGTGTGAGGTTTTGTTGCACATAAACAAAAATGTACGTTAAAATGCATATTATAATATAATAATTATTTTTTACATTAAACACAAAACCTTTGCATTGGTTTGTGGGAATAAATAGTTTTGAGGATTAATATCTAAAAATGTCTTTGGTCAGATTCGAACATGAATATGACAAACCTGTGACTTTCTTTAAAAAATAAAAAACTATAGAAATGTAATTTTAAGCTATAGAAGCAATACTCAGTGTGACACTATAGTCTTTTAACTTTTGAGAAACCCAAATTATTGACCAACTCCACTGTTTGTGCTTGTTTTGTTTTTTTTTTCGTCATAAAAAAAGGAGAAACAAGATAAATATTACCTCATTTCCCCCAGTCTGCTTCTGATGGCTGAACCCAATGACGAGAAAGCAGATGACGTCAACATACTAGCCTGGGACAGAGTCTCCTGTGTTTTTTTATACCTGCAAATAGACAGGAAGGGCATTTATTTATTGATCAGAAATCTGTTTATATTTTACTCACTGCACAAGAACACCACTCGGAACAAAACAGTAAGAGCATGCAATTTGATGGCTGCGTCACGTTTTATTGTGTTGGTTAGGGATAAAATTTACAGTGTCCGACTACGGCACAAAATGCCTCTGCAGTTTTAATTCAAGTTCAGGAACCTCACACTGACTCGCCATATCAATAATTGCAGAACAGCTAGCCGAAACACACAAAATGAACCAAATATTGGAAAAGACCACTGTATGTAGACAGTAGGATAAATGTATCCAATGGTAAAAAATACATTATTTCACAGAAGATTTTGTATATATATATCTGTATGTAAATTTTACTCTAGGTGGTCGTTGTGACCTATACAAAATGACATACTTTATATTAGATTTACTGCAATTTGGTCTTTAAAAAAAAAAATCCCCCAGAACTCAAAACAGAGTGTTTTTTGGGGTCACTGGATTTGAATAGTTCAGTATTTGGACTATAAGGTCTTAAATGGAAAAATAACTACCCTCAACCAATGTGGTTCAAAGTAAATTGCCAAAACTTTGCAGTTATAAGTACGGTATGTACTTTTCCCCCCACATATAGTCGTCTTGTTCCCTCTATGCTTCTGCGAAGATGTTACACTTGATTATGGGCTGTGCTTAAAAGCCAGCTGGGGGTGTTAATAAAATCAGGCATTGATATAGGTGTGCTGAGGAGGCCTGGTGTGCAGTCAATTTTCTTCCTCTCCTAACCATGTAAACCATATCCTTCCTAGAACTAGCTTTGTACACAGGGGCGTTGTTGAGATACTGGAACAGGCATCCAATATGAAATTGTGTCTCAGCTTTGTGGTAATAATTTGGAGAAGAGCCACATATCGCAGGAAATGCAAGGTGCCCCAATACTTTTGCCCATATAGTTTACATATACCTTTAAACATTCATACAGTATAATTGCAAAATACCTATATCATTCATTCATTCATCTTCTACCGCTTTATCCGATCTTCCATCGGGTCACGGGGAGCCTGTGCCTATCTCAGGCATCTATGGGCATTAAGGCAGGATACACCCTGGATGGAATGCCAACCCATCGCAGGGCACACACACACTCACACACACATTTATACACTAGGGACAATTTTCCAAGGTGCCAATCAACCTATCATGCATGTCTTTGGACCGGGGGGAAACCGGAGAACCCGGAGAAAAACCCCCTGAGGCACGGGGATAACATGCAAACTCCACACACATGACCGAGATGGGAATCGAACCCGGATCCTGGCGGTGTGAGGCGAACGTGCTAACCACTACGCCACCGTGCCCCACAAATACCTCTATCCTCATTTAGAATTAGATTTTAGAATACTATTGCACAAAAAGTTCTTGTTTCAGAATGCATCTTGTGCTGTTGTTCTGCAACATTGGACAAAGAGACTGTGGATTAACATTAGGTCTAAAAATCCTGGAGTATTCATTTCTTTCCAATACACAAAGAAACCTAAACCACAGGCACATGGCTTCTGTTCACTGTCCTTATCTGCTATAATTATAGCCACTGAGCCAGTATAAGCTCTCAATCCCATCAGTTGTCCCCTGTCCTGTCTCTCCTAAACACACCTGAGCTGTACAGGCCACAACTGGCCTCCAAATCAACTTCACCTAATAAAAATCACATACCAATCTTTTCTTTTTCTTTATCCTATCATCCATTCACAGGACTTTTTTCCATACTTACTGTTCTGGCCATTAATATAAAGAAATGCAATTTTATTTTCCTTGGGGGATGGTTATCTATCACTTATGTAGCTAGATTTAATATAGCTGTTATTATTGTATTAGGTAGCTCATGAATGTTAGTCTCTATTCCAAGAAGAATTCATATTGGAAGTATTTCTAATAACATTTTGTGTTATCTGTTAGGTTTAGACCAAAGTTGTAGCACTGGGATTAAGTTTAGTGACGTTTGGCAATGTGTTGTTCTGTGAGCCTGCAGTCCTTCCTTATTTATTAATTCAACACAGACTCGTGAAATAGAAAGTGGACAAAGCAACTTTGCAAGCTTCTTGACTTGGCTTCAGACACTGCTTTGAGAATCTGAGAAACTGGAAAGTGTCCCAGTGAATGATGTTATGTACAAAATGTATAATTTATATACACCAAGGAGCCAAAAAAGATCCTTTGTTCAAAACATTTTTAGAATTATTTTCGCATTTTTGGTCAAACAAATAATACAGTTCTGCAGAACATAAAACCTGTACTATATATTATAGATACTATAATGACACTTACAGACATAAACAATCTTTCAGTACTATAAGATAGTTTGGTAATAATTATTGGAAATAAGTGTGTTTTTGTTCAGCTAACAACAGTTGTGAATGCCGCCCTGGTTTTACCCGACACCCTGTTTTTGTATAAAGAGACAAACTAAAAATGTAGAAATTTTATTTTCATCATTATTACCCACCACAAAATCATTGGAAATTAAATGAAACATCACTCACGCATCAGATCGACTAATGTCTTCCAGAGTAGCAGTTGCTGTGAGATAACTACACACACAAACACACGAATGCACACACACACACACGAATGCACATACACACACACACACAGAAAGAAAGAGAGGAGAAAGACATTCATATTATAGTTATAACGTATAGACATTTCCAGTCATAACTTTTGACATATATATACACATACATACACACACACACACACACACATTATATTACACATTTTAGATTATAATTAAATGCTTTGGAAAAAAAACACGTTTAATCATATATTTAAAAAAATAGATCTTACAATTCTAGCAAATACTCTGAAGGCAAACTAATGATATCAGTAGTTCTCTAGTAGTGCAAGGAGCTTTGGTGAATATACATGACACAACTCTCAACCAGCTGACTGATACCCAAAACAGGTTGGACTTCTTTTTCTTAGTCACTTGTCATTATAAATAGTTTTCCTTGTGGGCTGTGTAATGTTGTTCGAAATGTGCATGATTTAGAGCATTACTACGGTTATAAAACAAGCCATTTTCAACATTTAACAGTGTTGTACTCTCTAAACTGTGTATTATTGTTTAGGTGAAACAAGAATGCAGAATTGGAGCTGTCATCATCTGTACATGAGAAACATAAAACTTTTCTGTCTGCCAAATAAAGGAACAGCACCAAGAGGAAACCTGTAATATTTAACATAAAAGGAAACATTTCTGGAAACGCTGGGCCTCGTATAGGTTCGATGCTGCCTCATGTATAGTGACATATGTAGGGGTGGGAATCAAAAATCGATTCAGATTCTGTAATCTGATACTTGTTAGAACATTTAGATTCCTCTAATCAATTCCTGGGTGCATTTGTTTCACCTGGCAATCTTCCAGGACAATTTGTACGTCCAACCTTCCAGGATCTTATGTGGTAATATCAGTTTACAAAACGGACCGTGGGAAGCGTTCAAAAGTGTGGCTACCAAACCAAAGACAAAGCTAAGTGTAATTATTGTAATAAACTAATGTTGAATGTAGCGTGTCATAACCCATATGACTAAGCATCTGCGGTTGGTTCACCGTTTTGAATCGAAACTCGGAATCAATAAGTGGAATCGATCAAATTAATTGTATACCACTATATTTGAATTCTATTTGGTTAGAATGGAATTAATGTGCTATGATGTTTTACCACCACAAGCTTAGTATTCATTTACTACAACAATATATCTTGGAGTGGTTTATTCTCTTTACAGTTTAAACTGATTTAAATTTGTTCTAATGTAGTGAAACATCTACTTAACAAAACTGTTCCTATTATCACTTACATTATGCCAAATATAAACAATCATTCCCTCACCAACCTCTTGTTACTGAGAACTGACTTGTGAAGAAAAAGGTCTTCTCATATGAGTCAAGTACGTTCCATAATACAATACGGCCCACTTTGATTTGTAAATTCCACTAGAAAAATAAGTACACTTGATATATGCTATATATATATATATATATATATATATATATATATAGATATATATATATATATATATATATATATATATATATATATATATATATACTATATATACTAAACACTCAAAATGTGTCCTTTTTTTAGTCAGATTAATTATATTTCTGTCTGACAGAGTATTAAAGTCTTCAGTATAGTTTTTTGTTATTCCCATTATTCTCAAATTAATGAATTTTCGAAGTGATATAGGTGCAATGGGTAGTTTCTGATAGCCACACAGAGAAATCAAGCCAAATTCCTATTTCCCCTAAGACTGAAAAAATACCATTTTTAAAACAGCTACTCTTAACACAAAGTCTTCAAATGGAAGGTAAATTTGTAAATCAAAGAGAAACAGAAGACATTACAAGAGAACAAAACCCAGAAACATATGAGAAGACAGAGGAAAGGATGTGAGAGAGAGAACTCACATGTTGGATGATGCAATTCTTTGATTCAAATCCCCAAGAGTCTGTGAGGTTTTCATATAACTAGAAGTAAAAGTGAGTGAACGAGTGAAAAAACTGGGAGGGGGAAGAATTTTCAGGCAAATCACTAATGATGGAAAAGGGATGGAAAAAGGAATGCACAAAGTTCACGAACAAACCACAGGGCTAATTATAACTAAACAGCACAAGAGTGAAGCATGAAATGAGACAGGGGCATCAGAGGTAACAGTGATTCATGAAAAGCCTGGAAGTACTCACGCATTAGAAGACTGGACATCATGCCAGCCTTTGGTGATGTTGCTTTTTATCTCATACAGAGGGCTAATACCCAACTGCCTTCTCAATTCCCCAGCATGCCTTTCTTTATTTGTCAGAACATGCCTCAGAGTCTGAATTTCATCCTCTACCTGCAGAAAATAGAAAAAAAACTAATATTGTTTGGTCAGAGAGAAAATGCACTGCAGGTCCATATATTTATGTGTTTACATGTATGGATTGAGGATGGAGATTGGATTTGTCGAGGAAAATGATTAAAAACAACATACTTTATCAGAAACATTTTCTATGTGGTTACACACAAAAATAGCACCAGTACAAGATTTTGACACAGTAACTTATGAAGGTTGGTGCAGCCTGTGACTGTCTGAGGCCTTGTGTTTGCCATGTTGTAAAACTAGTCTTTTTAAACATTTGTGTGTTGGATGCTTAGGTTGTCCAAATTTTACCAATCAAATGGGACCTTACTATGTTTATACTTGCCTCCCGAGTAGGCGCTATTATAATATTGGCTAGAAGGTGAACCTAGCGTATCAATGCAGATAGAAGATATAAACATGGCAAGAGTAGAGACGAGTTTAGGAAATGTATTTTCAACATCGGCATAAACTAAACAAACTTCGAATTAATCTATAATTGAATAATAATGTAAATAACAATCTATAATCTTCAAGCTCTACTATTAACAATATTATATTACAATATGATAATTACATATGTAATACTTTTTTTTATAAAAAAAAATCTATATAGGAAAATGCTATATCATTATCGCAATATTCAACAACAATATTGCATATTTTGCCAATATCGTGCAGCCCTAGTCATATTCGTATTCTATCCTATATTCAAGAATCAAGAGTATGCATATTAATTTCTATTTATTTATTTACAAAATACAACCTGTCAACAAACAAAACAAAATTCCTGTTTCACTTTCAATATCTGATGGCAAAACCTTCCCGTTTGAAAACTGGACCCAAGCTGAAGCTTAACGGTAGCTGATATAAAGATGACTTGGGGTAGAGAGAATGTGCTTATCACAACACAGCACCTTAGAAAGCTCCAGTTCCAGTTCCACGGCTTCCTCCTCGGACAGGCCTGGTGGCAATGTCCTCCCACTTGCTCCACCCTCAGTGAAGTCTCCTCCAGACAAAACAAACCAGAAACACAAGTTAGGGATTCATTGTATACTGGCTTTGACATTTATGTGTATTTTGGATCGAGACTTATTTTCAGTGCAGTTTTATTTAATGGTTTGAATAAAGCGTGGACGTCGTTGTTAATTGCTTGGCGTTTTTAATGATTTAGTCATCAACCAAACAGCAAAAATATTGGTGTTTAAGAGCTGGTGTTATAGGAGACATCCTTTTGAAAAGGTTTTTTTTTCGCAAACATTTTGAAGCAATGAAGTAACTCCAATTGTGAATACATATAAACACACTCAGTGAGCGCTACTGTGCACAGATGAACTTAGCTAAGCTGACAGCCGTCACACAACCACACCGCATAAACACACCTGTTCTAATTTTCTGTATATAGCTAATATCTCGGAAAGCCTACCTCTGTCCCCTGCTTCCATTTGGTTTATAAACGAAGTTAAGTATTTAGCGAAGTAGAATCTGTCCACGAGTTTTATATCAACAGCAAAGCTAGTAAAACACGGTTGACGTGTAGAGCGGTTCACACTTCCGGAACACGGCAGTGACGTAGAGCGCATGCGGGGGGGTTGGTGTTCGTTCTCTCTCCTCTCTCTCTCCCTCTCTCTCTTCCGATATTTAAATATAAAATAAATAAAGTCATTATCAATGTATTTGTAAAAACTAAACTAAACTTTGAAAACTAATTTAATTTAAGGCTTAAACTCTAGACACAATATGTGTGTGAAGAATGAAAGGATGGAAAGGATCTGGCGCTAGGTGGTGCTGCACACCGCAGGGAATCTAACCATGGCGTAATGGGTGAATGTTTTATGGCCATTGTTTCTATGAAGTGTTTATAGTAGAACTACAATCCGCTCATTCGTGGTCTGGAACGTCTAAAATGTTCATCAAGGTGTCACAGACAGCATGGTGTCACAGACAGCATGGTGTTTCGATGTGTTAAGTGGGTGCAAAAGTGTCGTTCCCTGACCGGGAATCGAACCCGGGCCGCGGCGGTGAGAGCGCCGAATCCTAACCACTAGACCACCAGGGAAGTTATCGTGATATTAAGTTGATCCTCACATAAACATCATGTAGAATAGGATGTGTACAGTTATATGTCCAGAGATTTTGGCTATATAGTATATACTGAGCATTAAGAGCATGGCAGTGGATTTAATTACCCTGACAGCAAATGCAGTGTAACCTAATGGGGCTAATCAATCATCAGTAGTATCTGGAAGGCACATCATTCTACAGAAACAAAAGTTGGTAGTTGGCTGGATTGGGAGTAACCTATTGGTTTGTTGGTCCCACTGGAGAGGTGATCCTATTAATGCGTCACCCTAGAAAGACCTAGAATTCCCGTTACTGATCTACGCATGCCAGTGACCATTTGGCGCATGCAGCACGCAGTTACAGCGTGCAAACACGAGAGACCTGTCAGTGGCCTGGTCAGGACAAACCCTGCCCCCTGGGAGGAGCTTAGGCGTGACGTGTTACAGTTAATAAAAACGCAGTAAATCGATCCTGTCCGGTAGTTCGGTGCTATGATTTGAGGGCGCTGTTGGGTCAAATCCCGCAATAAACCAAATTTACGAATGGGTTCTGTCGCCTAGTGTTTGCCTCAACAACACAATCTGCTCTTCTGATTTCCATCTCTCCGATCTGAAACTCGTCAGACTCACAATATTGACGGTAAGAAAACAACTTGTGTTGCTGTTATCTGAGCTCATGCTTGCAGATTTGGGCTCAGGTGTCATTAGACTGAGAAAATCAGCATTATGGTGTGTGTGTTTCCTTGCAGTGTTCATCCGTAGTATGAATACCATCCACCAAAGAAGATCAAGGCAGATTTCCTTTTTCAACACTAGGCTGTTGTGACAGAGAGGTAAGTTTCAAAATGGCTTGCTTTATCTAGTCTTGCAAAATATTGCATGGTCAAATTGTATTACTTCCTGCCTCTTTCTGACTGGCACGGTTGCATTAAGCTTATGATTATTAACCTGCGGGGTATATGCTCGAGACTTAACTCGAGGGAGTTATAAGGGAGGAACCATGTGCAAATAAAACAAACAAAACAATAGCCACTGTGTGACTGACTAGTGTTGACACGTCACAATCCGTCTTCCAAAATGGCTTGCAGTGTCAGATCATTTTTTTCTGTGCCCCTCAGTATTCAAATTCAATTCATTTTTATTGTTACTTATCGAGCAAGTCAACAAAATGAGCCACAATTACCATGCAGAGTTTTAACATCTTAGTGCATCTTTGTGTAAATCCAAAATCCTGGCAGTAAAGTAAATCTAGTGCTTAGCACGGACACAGCTGTGCCTGTGTTTTGGCAGCCTTCCACAGACCTGTGCTCATGCTGGCCAAGTGGATAGATGGAAATGGAAATACAACTCTTCTGCCAACAGCTGTCAGGGCATGTAACTAGACTTTCAGAGCATGTCCCTAGATATGGTTTAGGGTACATTTCCAGTCACTTATACAAGCCACTACATAACCCAATTCTACCCACAGTGCTATGTTTCTGCTTCTTAAATCCTAGACTAAACATAGTCAGACATTTGTTGGATTGTCTGTGTTAAATTGCTGTGAAAGCCGTGACATTCAGCAGAACGCACATTGATATTTTCTATTATTTACTTCAACCACCTCAGGGTTTCCATCTTTCAAAAGTTTATCACACAACGGCCCTCGAAAATGGCAGCAATTCCATCCGGTGGTTCTCTCGTTGCTACCCATGACTACTACCGAAGTGAGCTCTACTTTCCTTTTTTTCATCTGTTCAGCTCCATGCTCCATTTCCATTAATGTTGCAGTTACCCTGATCAATTTTGTTTGTGTCTTTCTAAACAAGTCGATTCTCATGTTTTAGGGCGCATAGGATCTACTTCCAGCAACAGTTCCTGTAGCAGTTCGGAGTATGTCGGCGAAGCTATTCCACACCACCCCGGTACAAAAACAAACCCTTTCTTAGTATTTTATTGCATTTCCCAAGTTTTTTTCGACTGCACGAACATCGTTTGCCTAAGCCTACTCTGTACGTAAATCCTGATGAGCTCAATTTCATCCCAGGTCTACCCAGACAAGATTCTGGTCACTGGTGGGCCAGTTTCTTCTTTGGGAAACAGAGTGCAACAAATGGACACGACACGCAACCCAAGTAAGTCTCATAGCAATTCATAGTTAAACAGTAAGAAAACCTATATCCTTTTCACAGCTTTACAAAGTTTTGCACTTTGTGCTTTCTGTGGCAGGGCTGGGACTTATACTGTAACTAATGGCCAGGTGACTTGCATTGCCAAGGAAATGATGCAGAAGAGAAAGATGAGTGAAAGCAGTGAACAGGGAAATCCTGAGCCCAGCACTTCCCCTGCATCATAAACGCACAATCCATCCAGCCACCTAAGAAACATTTGTGGATGCACAGTCTTCCTTTCTTTTCCTTGTTAGTGGAAATAAACTGCTTTTTATGTTGCTCAGGCGGTATTTTTATTATTTTCTATTTTAATTACTGATGACCAAAAATGTTTCAAAAATAAAACAATAATTTTGACCACTTGGTGCCCTTTGCGTAAATGACTTGAGTATATAGCTCCGTGCCTGTTATGTGAATGTGTGTGTAATCAGCTACAGCAAGCTTATCTTTAACTAAGAGGTTTATAATATTGTCTCAATAACTTTTGAAAGTTAAGTCAGTGCAAATCACCATAGCCAAATATTTACCCTTATCACCATTTTCCCCCTGCCATCTTTTGAAATATGCTTTTGTGCACAACCTCTATAATCTTCTTTCATTCATTCATCTTTTACTACGTTATCCGACCTCCACAATCTTGATTATTACGATTCTAACTGGTTTCTAAAGTTAAACATGGCAAATGCTTTGTTTGGGGAGAACTGAGAAAATAGGTTTCCTGTTGTGTTTCCCCCACCACACCCATCTCTTCAGTAAACAAAATAGTGTAAAAGGTTTTTAGTATAATCATGGGGAAAAACAAGTAGTGGATATGGTCCTAAAATGTGATAATAAATGTTCAATTCACCGTGTATTATTGCACGAATGTGTGCATACTGAAGCTTTTGTTAGGTGAGTGTGCTCTTTTGCTCATGAGTGAGAAATGTTGTTGCATCAATAAGAATAGACAGCCTTCCTGGCACTTCGGAGATGTTATGCAGTTCTCACTAGTGGAAAAGTACCTCTGCCCTGTGGTTCAGTTACTTAAATGCAGTTGTTGCCAAACACTGAATTGTCTGCTTGTTCTGACTTGTCGTGTTTTAATTACTGGGAAATTGCAGGTTGAAATGGCATAGACACTGCCTACACTTATTATTCTTTACATTCAGTGCCTAGTGGTTTTATGCTGATGGAATAAAGCTTAACAAGCTAAAAAAAACAACAACAAAACTCACCTCTTCCTAAGTTCTTCACTGTTGATGCAGAAAGTAATTAATTACATTACTTAATACAAATGTTGATATACGTACTAGACAAAAATCTCATTTAAACAGACCCTCTTGTTTTTAGAAAAAGCATTGCCATTGGGTGAAAAGACTTGTGCAAGTAAACAGCCATTCATATCCCGAATTGAATCCCATTGGAAATTAATGGAGGATTTTGAAATCGCAAGTCCTTATAATGTTTGGATTATTAAATGTAAGACAATATTCCAAGACAATTCCGTTCAACCACAATGCTGAGAAATCTTACAGTAAAACCTGTGTCTAATTAACAAAAACAAGGGTCCAGTTATTTAAGCACTCACAAGCACCTCCATTCCAAAGTTAAAATCTGTGATTCCTTGTAGCAGTGTATGTTTTTACTTCTAGGACCATAATCCTGTATAAGAACAGAGAGGTCAGGATTTAACAGGCTTTAGTTTGATTTAAATAAGCACAGCTTGTACTGCTTATATAACAACACCTGTTTGGGAAAATAGGAGGGACAGACATACGGTATCAGGTCAAGAAAACAAATTTGATAACCTTCAGTCACTTTAGACTTATTTTCTGAGGTAGGTCAGTGTCACCCAAAAGTCTTAGCCTTGTTTTGCTTGATCACATATTATTTAAGGCTGCATGATGAATTTTTTAAATTCTTTGTTTCATAGTTATTTCTGGTTTTGAACCGAATTTGTTTTGACCTCCATCGATGATAAATAAATAAATAAATAAATAAATAGGAGTTCACAAATTTGCTTTATTTCCATTATTGCACATGAATATATGGTTGAAAGCATCTTTTTTAAGTTTGATCTTTTTTTTTTAATCAACATCCAATAGGTTTTTTTTTTCCCAGGCCACACATATAAATTCTGTAAATTAACATTGATTTATAATGAGGTTTTTCATTTACGTGGTCCCCAAGTTTTACACCTTTAATTCTGAAAACGGAATGCTGAGCTCATTATTATTCAATAAAAAAACACCTCCATACTTAAAACTTTAAATGCAAACATTTGTGATTTTAAATCCAAATGATGTTCTCTTGCTTTACTGCAGCTTTCTCCAAGAATAGGAGGCAACTACAGGGTAGTAACAGAGTAACACCAAACACCCTGAATATACCAAGCATGCTTTTAGTTCCAAACAGCAAGGTTACTGTGTACAAAGGTGACTTGACTCAGACCAAGCATGCCGGCCATGTTTAATGTCCTTTTTTTGTCATGTGCTTAATTTGGTGACAGGACATGCTTGTTTGAATGCACGCCTTATCCTCACATGCACTTTCCTACAGATACATAATACATACATATACACACGCAAACCTTGACCTACTTTCCCGAGCCCCCCTTTAGCTGTTAGCTGACAGGTTTAAAGAACAGCAACAGACTTTTACATTACGTGCGGCACGGATGATGAAGGACAACAACAGCAGGAAAGTGTACGGAGGTTATTTTATAGTGAAAAACCTGACCTTCCAATGACCACTGTCCATGTGTCAGGACCCATATATGTCTATTTCAAAAGAAAAAGCCCTGAATCTATCATTATTTATTTGTATTATATCCATGGATGTTTCCTTGTCATGTATGATATTGAATTGTGGGTACCACAAAATAAACACATTGTTTCTTGCTGTTCTTTTCAGGAGCAACAAATTACAAACCATCCAAGATAGGCAAATGAATAATAAAAAAGTAATGAAAACAGAATGTGGAGCATCTTGAAGAAATACATTTACAATATAGGATAAACATTTTCCTAGGATTATCTACATTTGCTATAATAATAATAATAATAATAATAATAGTAATGCAGAAGCAAAACTGATGGAAAAATACAGTCATCCCATACTTTGAATTATGGAAGTCTGTTCTGAGGGTCAAGTCAGTCAATGGGTGTACTGACTATTTTTGAAAGAACTACTCTGTAATCCACCTGCACCGGAATAGGACATCCAAAACCGGTTGCTGCTTATATTAAGTAAGTGCTAGTTGGGTAAAATTATATCCACGAGTACCTTCTTGAAAGGGAAACAATCTTACTTGGCTGGTTCCCAAGTATTTAAGACAAACAGATTATATACACAAAACTTTGCGGACAGCTGACTCTCGTTTGTTCTTTCCATCCAATCCCACAAGCTCCCGTTCTTTTTGCTAAAATGATCTCAAGTTTATTGGCTTTCCCTCAGTTTTTGGAAAGTCGCCCAATCAGTCAGATTCCTCACAATGCCCTGATGCTCATATCATCACAAACATTTATAGCTATGAACCATCTTGTGTGAGTCGCACATCTCACCTCCAAGAGGGTACCCGGGGATATAATTTTACCCAAGCAGCACTTACTTAATAAAGAGTTGGTTTAGGATGTCCTGTTCCTTTATGGTGGTCCCTCAAATAGGCTGGCCAAGGATAGTCAGTAGCCCTGATTAATTTGACACCGCTAAATATAAGGAAAATTACATACAACATCTGGGATGCCTTGTACGTGTCATTAATACGTGTGGAGTGAATTGGATGGGAAAGGAGAAGGTGGTTAAATTGTCCAGATATAACAGTAAACAAACAAATAGAGAACTGTTTAGGTATGGCTGTATACACGCCACACACCTACCTTTGCTATTATATTGAACCAAAGTGAATAACAATATAAAAACATAAAAATGTGAACAGACAATTGCTTCCACTGTTACTCTGCTGATACATGGTTTTATGTTCAGCAAAGCCAGATGGGTTTAATAACGATGAGGAATGTGTAAACGACACTAAACATGCTTTTAAGGTACTAAATTCGGTTAAGACCGATGTACTTTTACATGCGCCACATGGATCTAGGTCTTCTAATTACATACTATCTATGGATGGTCGTTCCATTTTATCGTGTGCAGCAGACCTTGTTGTGATTATGGACTTCAGCCTCTTCTTTGAAGCTCATGTAGATAATATTAGCCTTCTTTCTTCTTAGAAATACAACTAAGATAAGTAATATAATATCGGGACATGATGCAGAAGAAATAGTTCATGTATATGTTACCTTGGTTGGACCACTGAACTCTATGGATGTTTTAATAAGTGCATAAAAGCTCAATTTAATCCAGAATGCAAGAGACATTACCAGAAAATATGACTTTGTCATCCCGTTATATACAATATGTTGGTTTACAATCAAATCTTGCATTGCATTACAAAATGCTACTTGTGATATATAAAGCTAGTTTCATGCCACAGAACCTGACAAAACGTTTGGCATATTATGACTGAAAAAAATCTGAGATTTCTTTTACAAAGCCTTGTAAAGCCTTTCAGTGTTTAAGATTAAGTTGAATATGTATTTGATTGGCCAAATTGTATTTTGTGAATAGATTCAAGGATCAGATCTGTTGAGACACATATGTCCTAATCTACAGGAGATTCTTCTTATTTTTGGACCAGTTTAATTCGTTTCGATTATTCTGGATGAATTGCCATCAGCTAATTTCAATTTAGCTGTGTATCAGTAAGCAGACTCAAGAATACAAATCTTTAAGAATAAATCAATAATAAGTCATATCTGAAGAGACTGGACTGGACTGATCTGAGATCAGAATGCAGAAATCATTCAATGCTGATCGGCAAACAGCTATATCAGGTCTCACTTCTGTCATGTAGGAACAAAATCTGATGTAGTTCCTGAAAAATCTCAAACCAGCTCATCTACTACCAGCATATATGTCACATATAAAGGTAATATTCATCTTCTACCGTTTTATCCGATCTTCCCTCGGGTCACGGGGAGCCTGTGCCTATCTCAGGCGTCTATGGGCATTAAGGCAGGATACACCCTGTATGGAATGCCAACCCATCACAGGACACACACATTCACACACACATTCATACACCAGGGACAATTTTCCAAGGTGCCAATCAACCTACCGTGCATGTTTTTGGACCAGGGGAAACCGGAGAACCCGGAGAAAAACCCCCTTAGGCACGGGGAGAACATGCAAACTCCACACACACATGGCCAAAACGGGAATCGAACCCGGACCCTGGCGGTGTGATGCGAACGTGCTCAACACTAAGCCACCGTGCCCACAAACTAAATTCATCATCTACAAATCACAAGCTGCCTTCAAATGATCTTGCTACTGCAAATCTTATGAATGTAACTGTGGCACTCTGAACCCAAGGACCGTGAGAATCATTTGGAAAAAATTTGGTGTGCTTTTAAATGCCTACAAATCTTTCCAGGACAGTCACGTAGTGACATTTTGAAGCAGTAATTGTAATAAATATCACTGTCATAAAGCCAGCATCTCAGTAGCTTCTCACCAGGTTCGTGCCAGTTCCAACTGACAAAGAATTTGGGCAGTAAATCTATTGCTGTATTTCACCCGTCTTTACTGCCAGTGTCGATGTCAACAATGTCAAGAGGAATGGAGCTCACTTTAGGATTATGCAGAAATGTGCTCCGAGATGACTGCTACATTTGCACTACTATAACGTAGAGTTAGTGTTGGGAAGGTTACTTTGGAAAAATGTAATAGATTACAGATTACAAATGACCCTATTTGACAAAATGTAATAATGTAGTGTAACTTTTACAATTACTTTATAAAAGTAAAGTAACTGATTACATTGGATTACTTTTTGATCACTTTCATTCGTCCACTAGGTGGCACTTTTAAGGTAACATTCTAATGGAAAAAATTTCAAACCCTCGGATAAAATAGTTGATATAATAATCTGCATCAGAATCTGATTGTTGAAGGGGGAGGAGGGGGCATTTTCCGTCATGTTACTGCCTGCGCATACTCCGAGACTGAGAGCGGCCACTGGAGCGGATGTGCAATTATACTTTAAGAAAGCCGAAAGCATATTCCCCGGGGTAACATTAGCGTAAAAAAAAAAAAAAAAAATATATATATATATATATATATATATATATATATATATATATATATTAAGGGCCTTGCTCAAGGGCCCACTCGTGGCAGCTTGGTGGTGGTTAGAATTGAACCTGCAACCTTCCAGCCCAGGGACCAATGCCTTAAACCACTCAGCTACCACCACCATTTTAAATGAAATAGCTCAGATGCAGCCCTATTTGAATCTTTAATATTTTCATACGTAACTGTAATTTAATTACACATTTTTTTTCCTCAGTAGCTGTAACGAAATACTGTTCCATTTATTTTGTAATTAAATTATGTGACATGTAACTAGTTACTCCATAAATCTGTGTACAGTGTGTTAGGGAAGTGAAGAGTGCAGGAAGGGTGAAGCGGGTGGAGAAGAGTGGTAGGAGTGATAGACGGGCATCTGCAAGAGTGAAAGGGAAAGTTTCAGTGGTGAGACCCGCTAGAGAGGTTGTCTAAAGGACAGGAGACTGTACATGTACACTGTCACAAAAACGGTACCTTTAATGGTACATGAATAGGGTACAAGTATCGTCCCAAAACATGTATTGAGTTGAGGTGGAAAACTGTACCGTTTAAAGGTAGAGAGTTGAACCTTTCTTTCTGAGAGTGTAAGATGCAGCCTACATAAGGAAGGGGAAGACTTTTAATACACTCCTTTGGGGTTTAATGAGAGAGTGTTGGTTTTTGCATAGAAAACAGATCTCGATGTTGTCCCGATGCACACCTTCTCAATATAATCATATTGGAATCACGACCAACAATGCACATCCAAAGAACCAATACCAGTATAGATTAAAATACACGAATACACGACACTAATTTGAACAGCTGAAGCTCATTGAACAGACATAGCACACAGCTTTCTTATGAGCTGATTCTCTGTCACACTGCTGCTCTCTGGTGTGTCTTGATGGTAATTGAAACACGTGGCATTTCATTAGCAGCTGTTGAATGTATTAGTCCGTCTTAACTAAGAAAATAAATGGATTATTTAGGCTGCAAAATAAACAGATGTTTCATATAAAACAGGATGGGATTTCTACAATTACTGTATATAACGTATACATGTATGTCTGATAGTGACAAAGCTACAAGGATAATGCCGAAACTCATCTACACATTTACCTGCCCATATTATTCTCTTGTAGGATATATAACCCTTGGATAAATACGTGTGTGTTTGGATTCTGTTAGATTCTTACTCCATAGAAGAGAAATCAATCAAGTACCAATAAAGTACCAAAGAGAACATATTTCCACAGTGAAGAAGCCTATTGTAGAGTTGTCTGTTGCACTGGTCATAGCAGCTCGACCAGTAACTTCCTCCCCAGCAAACACCTGGGAACACAGTGACCCCATTACCTGTCGCCAAAAGCAATGTCTGAGTTTTAACGCGGTCCAGTATCCAAAAATACCAACTAAAAAGAGAACATTACACATTCCCAGTCAATCTCTGACTAGTGAATAACAGGGGATGAGTATCTTGTATCACTGGGGAATGGCATAGCCTACTTAGCACCTTGGAAAAAAAGAAGAAAAAAAAAGAAACGATTTAACGATTCTTGGCTAATTGATCATTCTCTTGCCAATTCAAATTAATTGAGTTTGAACAGGTGCAGAAGCATCTGTCTGTCCCTGTTCCGTGTTCCAGTCACCACTATTTCACCTTAGATATTTCGACAACATCAGGAAAACGACAGGAAAGCTTAATTCTTTCAGACAAACAAAATAACAAAACTTTTCATTACTGACTTTTTGTGGAGCCAAACAGGATTTTGTGCGGATGGTTAAGTAAAACTGTTACTTAATTTTGGTTAATTTCTGTAAATGTTGGATAAAAACAATACGTGGAACCTTTAATACCTGCAAAAAGGGGAAAAAAATCTTTATGTTTATACAAATGTTTGTTATAAAGTAAATCTTTATAACATGATATTATCTAGTTTGTTGTCATTAAACAAACAAGCATGTTTCTCTCAAATACAATACAAGACTAGGGGTGTCCATAGGCACTGTATAATTAGTATGACAAAAATGAAACATAAAGAAAATGTATATATATACATACATACATACATATATATATATATATAGATATATATATATATATATATATATATATATATATATATATATATATATATATATATATATATATACAAACCGGATTCCTAAAAAAGTTGGGACACTATACAAATCGTGAATAAAAACTGAATGCAATGATGTGTAGGTGCCAACTTCTAATATTTTATTCAGAATAGAACATAACACACGAAACAAAAGTTTAAACTGAGAAAATGTACCATTTTAAGGGAAAAATATGTTGATTCAGAATTTCATGGTGTCAACAAATCCCAAAAAAGTTGGGACAAGGACATTTTCACCACTGTGTGGCATCTCCCCTTCTTTTTACAACACTCAACAGACGTCTGGGGACAGAGGAGACCAGTTTCTCCAGTTTAGAAATAGGAATGCTCTCCCATTCTTGTCTAATACAGGCCTCTAACTGTTCAATCGTCTTGGGCCTTCTTTGTCGCACCTTCCTCTTTATGATGCGCCAAATGTTCTCTATAGGTGAAAGATCTGGACTGCAGACTGGCCATTTCAGTACCCGGATCCTTCTCCTACGCAGCCATGATGCTGTGATTGATGCAGAATGTGGTCTGGCATTATCTTGTTGGAAAATGCAGGGTCTTCCCTGAAAAAGATGACGTCTGGATGGGAGCATATGTTGTTCTAGAACCTGAATATATTTTTCTGCATTGATGGTGCCTTTCCAGACATGCAAGCTGCCCATGCCACACGCACTCATGCAACCCCATACCATCAGAGATGCAGGCTTCTGAACCGAGCGTTGATAACAACTTGGGTTGTCCTTGTCCTCTTTGGTCCGGATGACATGGCGTCCCAGATTTCCAAAAAGAACTTCGAATCGTGACTCGTCTGACCACAGAACAGTCTTCCATTTCGCCACACTCCATTTTAAATGATCCCTGGCCCAGTGTAAACGCCTGAGCTTGTGGATCTTGCTTAGAAATGGCTTCTTCTTTGCACTGTAGAGTTTCAGCTGGCAACGGCGGATGGCACGGTGGATTGTGTTCACTGACAATGGTTTCTGGAAGTATTCCTGAGCCCATTCTGTGATTTCCTTTACAGTAGCATTCCTGTTTGTGGTGCAGTGTCGTTTAAGGGCCCGGAGATCACGGGCATCCAGTATGGTTTTACGGCCTTGACCCTTTCTCACAGAGATTGTTCCAGATTCTCTGAATCTTTGGATGATGTTATGCACAGTTGATGATGATAGATGCAAAGTCTTTGCAATTTTTCGCTGGGTAACACCTTTCTGATATTGCTCCACTATCTTTCTGCGCAACATTGTGGGAATTGGTGATCCTCTACCCATCTTGGCTTCTGAGAGACACTGCCACTCTGAGAAGCTCTTTTTATACCCAATCATGTTGCCAATTGACCTAATTTGTGTTAATTGGTCTTCCAGCTCCTCGTTATGCTTAAATTTACTTTTTCCAGCCTCTTACTGCTACTTGTCCCAACTTTTTTGGGATTTGTTGACACCATGAAATTCTGAATCAACATATTTTTCCCTTAAAATGGTACATTTTCTCAGTTTAAACTTTTGTTTCGTGTGTTATGTTCTATTCTGAATAAAATATTAGAAGTTGGCACCTACACATCATTGCATTCAGTTTTTATTCACGATTTTGTATAGTGTCCCAACTTTTTTGGAATCCGGTTTTGTATATATATATATATATATATATATATATATATATATATATATATATATATATAGATCTATATATATATATATATATATGGAAAGTTATACAAAGATTGCACACATACACAACACACATACATAGACACACACACACACATAACTATATATATATATATATATATATACATATATATATATATATATATATATATATATATATATATATATATATATATATATATATATATATATATATATTCATCTTCTATTCTACCACCCCTTTATCCAATCTTCCCTCGGGTCACGGGGAACCTGTACCTATCTATGGGCATTAAGGCAGGATACACCCTGGATGGAATGCCAACCCATTGCAGGGCACATACACACACACACACACACACACACACACACACAACACACACACACACACACACACACATACACATTCTGCTATTCCTTCTCTCTACCAAAGTAAGTCAGGTGACCATATCTATTCTGCAACACAAAAGAACATTTTAACTTATGTAGTTATGTAGTTTGGACAACCCTGTATCTACATAAATGTATATACTGTATGTATAAATGTCTGTCTATCTATCTATCTATCTATCTATCTACACACAGACATATGTATATATATATATATATATATATATATATATATATATATATATATATATATATATATATATATATATATACAGTGGCAAGAAAAAGTATGTGAACCTTTTGGAATTTCATGGTTTTCTGAATAAATTTGTCATAAAATGTTATCTGATCTTCATCTAATTCATTGGTATTGACAAACACAATGTGTCTAAAAATAATAACACCAAAAAAAAATCCAATCTTTCTTGTCTTTATTGAACACAATCATTCAACATTCAAAATGGCAGTGGAAAAAGTAAGTGAAACCTTAGAATGAATAACTGGTTGACCCCCCCCCCCCTGGCAGCAATAACCTCAACCAGGCGCTTCCTGTAGCTGTGGATCAGACCTGCACATCGCTGAGGAGGAATTTTAGCCCATTCTTCCTGGCAGAACTGCTTTAGCTCTGTCATATTCTTTGGACGTCTCATGTGTACGGCCCTCTTCAAGTCAATCCATAGCATCTCTATTGGGTTGAGGTCTGGGCTCTGACTTGGCCACTCCAAAAGGCGGATTTCTGAAGCCAAAAGGCGGATTTCTGAAGCCATTCTGTTGTGGACTTGCTCGGGTGTTTTGGGTCGTCTGTATATATATATATATATATATATATATATATATATATATATATATGAATATAATATATATATATATATATCTATATATATATACATACGTATATAGTATATATATATATATATATATATATATATATATATATATATATATATATATATAGATATATATATATATATATATATATATATATATATTTGTTTGTGGCTATTGGTGAAAATGTGCTAGAAAAAATTGCCAGGACGACTTTGCAGCTCACTGTTTTATTCAGTAACTCAGTGACACACACCTCTGGAGGAAAGGAACTAGCAACTTTGCAGCAGGTGGAAAACCCGACAGTTTTTCAGACTGTAACATCGACACCACACTGAAAATGTAAAAAGAGTCTTTTTTTTCAGACAACAATGAGTCTCTCATCAAAGTGATATGTAAAAGGTGGGAAATACTCCCACCTGAGTCTTTTTTTTTCTTCCTCTTTTTTTTTTTTTTTTTTTTTTTTTTTTTTTTTTTTTTGCAAGAAAACAAACATAAATGGAATTACCTGCCATGTTTTCCATCTTTTAGTTGCTTCACATATATTCAGATATATATTTATATTTATCAACACTTTTCTAAAGAATTCAAATATTCAGCCACATGTACTGAAAAGAAGATTCACTTTTAAATCACAATAATAAATATAAAAAGGATATATAGCAAATTCGATATAAATGATGTGGTAGCTGAGAGAGAGCATGAGGACTGGTCAGTCAGGACATATCGGCCTGGATTTAAAAAAAAACCCAAAAAACAAAAAAAAATAAAAATAAAAAAAATAAAAACAACAAAAACAAACTCAGAGATTCAACAGTTCCTGAGGTTCCTATGTTCCCCATATGGGCAAACAACATGAGGGGAATGGCTTTTAAAATCACTGAGAAGCTTCTACAAAAGGTCAAAGTGCAAATTCGAACATAGCAGGCCATAATCACATTGGAAATCTTTAGTTAAACTGGACCAGTTTGAGGGAGGCTACGCGTTCCCCTTTATCACTGGCTTTACTTGTAAAATATTAGTTTCAAGTCTTTGTGAACGTAACAAAAAAAGTAAATAAATAAAAATCACTTGAAGCTCATTAACCATCAGGTCCATTGTGTAGCATTATGGGGAGGACAACTGGTGTTGCACTTTGAGCTGATAAGAAGCTCTCTCTCTGCCTTTTCCTCTGCCTTCTGATCCAGCACCGTCACACACAATAAGTGACTGAAATGTCGCCTCTCAAGGCCCTTGCACATGGATCCCAACCCTGATTCATTTGGAACTAATGCTGAGGAAGTAACACACTTCTCAAGTGCAAAAACTGAACAGTGTTTAACAGAGAGGTAACACACACACACCTGCAACGGAAAACAGGCTTCTGTAACAATTGTACTAGACTCATGTCTGAGGAATTAAAGCACAATGAATGTTTTCTCACGTGCTGGGACACTAACATGAACCACCGTGGACGAATGACAGTCACAAATATTCACGTGTGCAAGGACCTTAACAGTGGTTTAACCAAGTCTCTATAACTTTCTAACATGACATTGCCCCTTCATGCACGAGATTAAAGAAACACCTTGAAGTCACAAACTGAGGCTGGATATGTGGGTCTTTAACCGAAAAAGTAAAACAAAAAATAAATAAATAAATAAAACAACAACGAAAAGAATCTAATCCTCTGTACATGTAAACATCACACACTTCCACTGAGTCAGAACCAGAAAGAAATAATACAAAGCTTCACATTGGTATACAAAGATAAAACCAGGCGTCAGCCTACAGTTTCCAGGCAGGTACAGGAGTACAAACAAATCAAATATTAGAATCATAGTAATAACAATAACAATAATCTTACAAAGCACCACAAATGAAAGGAACACAGGCAATGGTTGTTACCACAATTTGATTGCAGGCCTCTGCTGCACTCATAAAAAAATAAGTCATAGCATTTTCTTTCTTTCTTCTTTTTTTTCACCTCCAATTTATTTTTATTTTATATGTGTTTGTGAGCATGTTTGTGTTTTCATGTGTCTTGCATTTTTCCTTGTGAAGTGTAAAACAGCTATCAGATTACCATTGTAATTTCGTATGAAATCCGTCTACAGAAAACTGGAAAAAAACAAACAAACAAACATATAATGAAGCGCAAGTGCACACACCAGCACTTTTGTATGTATAAACTACTCTAAGTAACACTCCTTTTTACAGCATCATGGGAAATCAAACAGACCCCCTCATCAAATGACAATGAAATGAGTGACGATATACTGAGTGCATTTTCGGTTTGAATGCAGGTCTCGACAAAACAAGTGCGTCTTGCAGAAATAAGGACATTTTGTCTTCTCTGTGGTAAATAAACGTGCATTATATCCATTACGGCCTGAGTATAGTAACGTATATTGTTTTCCTGTTATAATTCAAGATTTCGGATGTTTTAGGACAAATTAACCAAGCCATAAAGTGCTACAATATTTCAGGTTAATTTCAATTAAGATGTACTATGATTTGAACCCAAATATCGATTTCTGTCCAGCGTTGATCACGCTTATCACATTTTATACTCAAAATTGGCTAAAGTTTGATTTTTATTCTGATACAAGCTGGTAGTTCCTTTTAGGTGGAACACATAAAGATTTTTTTACTCAACATTGCAGACATAAAAAATAAGGAAAAAATATATATAAAGGAATATAAAATTCACATGAACATCAGATTAAAATTGAACTGGTGGAAATGCATTGCCTCCCTTACCTAACGTCCCTAAGTAAGGATCGTTTTCTGGTTCATTGTAATTTTGTGTTTATGGCTACACTTGGAAGGTTGCTATACCACTAGAAGGCTTGAGACACACAGCTCACATAACTTTACACTGTTTAAGTCAACTTCTCCAGGATTGTCTTTTGCTTTTTTTTTTTTAATTGTTATACAGTGTCTTTTTGTGCGAGGCCTGAATTTGGTGACGTTTGAAATTAACATTGCGGGCGTGAGACAAGCAAAAGGGAGCTGAGAGTCATAGTGTACAGTGTAAAATAGCTTCGAGCGGTACGTCGTTCAACTGAAGATGCGTGACAAGGATTTCACCTCTACTTGTTCTGAAAAATCACTGATGTGTCCAGCCAATCAAAAATGATAATCTGGTACGACTGACATCACATAAATTATGACATAAGTAGCATGGAGGTTTTTTTTTTTAAGCTTTGGCCTATTTCCACTGATAATTAGGTCCTGTCGCTTAAACGTGTATGCATATGTACATAAATAAGTCCCTCTGATGATTCTGATTGGTCCCCGTGCGGAATGAAAGTGACATAGTCATGAGGTTAGAAAACAAGAGCAGCATTCACAACTTAACAAAATTTGTTTGCAATGCAGCATGGGAAATGCAGTCCCTCATCTTTTTTTTTTTTTTTTTCTTTTTACTTTTCTTATGAGAGTGTTTCCCAGAAGTCATTGCGGTGCTGAGGATAAAGGGTTGCGAAGGCAATGGGGTGTGGAGGAGGGGTTGAGAGTGGGGTTTTAAGTATCTCAGCGCAGCTTCATTTGCATAATGTCCAACAGTCTGACATGCCCATTTGACATAATTTATACATCTGTAGCAGTCAACATCAATCAAATTGTTAAATAGATATTTTTTGTCCACTTGTATGTTTTGTTTCTATATATGAGAAAGAATAAATGTATGTAAAGAATGAAACTATACTGTAAAAGAGTGTGTCTACGTTACATTTCTAGATAACACACTAAACATGTTTTCACATTGCACCTTATCCCCAACCTCAGTGGTATTAATCAAATATTATACATCTCCTATTTTACTTGATGGGATCTCCAGGGTGTTTGGGTTAAGATCTTCCTACTGGATATGCTGAAAACATTTAAAGCAAGGGTGCCAGGTACGTACATGGCCTGTGGGCTGTGATTTGGTGGCAAAACGTTTAAATCAGATTCACCAAATTGAGATTCCGTGTGCTTAATTGAAATTGTCTTGTGGACCATAACTAAGACGAAATATTAAAAAATATTATATAATTATTCCACTAGGGGGAAAACCAGAACAACAACAAAAAAACAACTAATAGTCAAGGGGTAGCAAGTATGAATCGCACCAATGCCAGAGCCAACCATGCCAGCATTTAAGAGAAAATTATCCATTGTAATGTGTCCATGTAATCTGGGTGGAAGGGATGCGTTAATGTACAACCCCTCGCCAATCACAGTGATTTATGACAGTCTGTGAGCTTATCTATGTGGCAGGCAGCAGATATTAGACATTTCTTCTAAGATTGTTATACTGCCATGCAATCCACTGTTAGCAAAAACGATGCAGCTGGCTGGCTTTACATGTCTCAGAGGAAGCACATGTTAGCCTTCACCATCCCGAGTTGATTACTGCTATATAAATGGAAGAGCAGGATGGCAGATGGGAACTGATAGAGAACCAAATTGAGGACAAAATGCCAAAAAAAAAAGTACGATTGAGATTTTGTGGAAACGAGGGGTGAAGAAGTGAGAGAAAAGGTATGGGAAAGCCAAAGAGTAAATAAAAAAATAAACTGACCATGGTGTATAATCTGTTCCTGTTCTGGAGGTGATATGTATTTAATAAACAGATTTAATTGTAGATATTGTTGTGTTGATGGTCTACCGAATTGAATTATCTTGGGTCCAGGCCATCCGACATTGGACTAAATGCAATGTCGTCCAATATCAAAAATACACCCCTGGTTTAAAGTTTTAAGAAACAAACTAGTGCTTGATTATGCAGATTGCACAAACCAATGTTGACTTGTTTTGTATCCATGCTTCGAAATGGGCATCTTTTGGTTGAGTCCAGTTTGGACTGTAATGAGAGTTAAATTGGAATAAGTAAAATAAAGTGGTTTAACTGATAAACATTATGAAGTTTTGGGAGGATATGTTTGTGCCTATATTAGATGTCCTTTTAAACTAAATAAAAGTACATTTACACATCTATGCATAACCTATGCTGTAACTCTCTAGGTGGCTGAAAAGTATCTCACACCATATAAACACTCCGGTTGTGAAAATAATGGCCAGTTGCTATTGGTTTGTAATGATCCAAAACACGGTGCACAGGAAATGACAAAAATTTGTTTGCTCTAGTCACACTCCCAATACCAGGTTATACCAAACCGACTGTGTACATCGATTGTGATGAAATCTATTTCCCACAAGTGCTGCCGTGTTTCTCAGTAGGTCTGCCATCGGATGGCTTTTGCATCATGGATTGTGCTCTGTACAGTGACATCATTTTAAAGTCAAACCTGTGTTGGTCATGGAACTGCACAGCCTCACAGATTAAGCCTTCTCAGATCATGGCCTTTGACATTAAGAGAACAGTAGTTTATCGAGCCTTGTTCAGAGTTGTGCCCTGGTACAAATCTAATTGAGGACAAAGGGAATAGGGCAAAGACACTAGAATGAGAATAAGGCTATCATGAAAAATGTAGTAGGTAGCTCTATAAAGAAAGGGGACTCTGTGCGTGTGTGTGTGTGTGTGTGTGTGTGTGTTTGTGTTTGAATGTGTGTGTATTTGTAGTACATTTGTGCATCTCCTTGTGGCCATGTAGCTACATATACATTTTAATGTGCTGTGTGCATATCCCAATTTATGTGTGCTGCTATCTATGCACATCTGTTCATATGTTCTGTGAGTTTATATCTGTGTAGGTGCATATGCATGAGTGAGTAGGAGTGTGTGTGTGTGTGTGTGTGTGTGTGTGTGTGTGTGTGTGTGTGTGTGTGTGTGTGTTGAACCATGTTTGGAGTTTCAGTTCTGCTGTAGAATGAGGTTTTCGAGCTCATCGGCTGAACGGAGCAGGAAGGCGGCCGACTCACGATAGCCGGCGATGAGCTGCCGCACTGCCGTGACTTCGGGAGCGCTAAGTTGAGCTGATGCTCCTCCGCCTCCACCGCCCTGACCGTGACTGTTAGAGCTAGAGGAGGAGGAGCTGGAGCCAACAGATTTCATACTCAAGTCAGTTGGACCTGAAAAAAATATATATACATATACAAAAAGGGGAGAGATTATTATGGTGTGCATGTATACCAGGTGAATACACTTCTAAAGCACTTATCCACGAACCATTGCTCTGTGCTGTCGCACTGCTTTGCAGGCTGTTGCCTAGGGCTCCGTAACTACGGAAACTGTAATTGAGCCCCCCATTGGTGTACAGCTGGTCCTGGGTGTAGGCCGAGGCAGCCAATGAGAAGCCTGAGTGGGCCACAGCCGCTGGGTCTCTGGAGTTGGGCTTGTCTGTAGTATTTGACTCGTCCTACAGAGGGCAGCATTTTAAAAGAAAAAAATTACACACTTCATAGTTCAGGTTTTTTTCCCCCCCAATACTTATAGAAATTATTCTGGACATATACATTTGATCATTTATGTTCACTCAGGAATTACAGACAAAAGAAACGTATCATGTCTGTTTCTGGAGCAAGTTTTTAAAACATTTCTTTTCCGACCGATACGTCTCAGTTTCTCTGTCTCGCTCACACTAATGCACGTGCACTCACATGGTTTTGGTAGATGTCAAGGCGCATTCTCTTGGCAGCATTGCGTGTCTCACTCTCACAGGCAGCTGCCAGAATGTTTTCAGCCATGGCTGAGGTGAGGTGTGGTGGAGTGGGCCTTGTCTACGCACAAGCAGAAATTGCAAAAAAAAAAAAAAAAAAAAAAAAAAACATTTTGATAGGAAATTCAACAAAGTATGATGAGACATTTCAAACAAAACAGGAAAATGTGTGTTCTTTAGCTTATACCTACACAGAATCAGTAGACACTGTAGACATGTCAATGTTTTAGTGCATACACACTTGTTAAGTTGAGACATGGCCTAGCCTACCTATGAATCTTAGCGAAAGGTGATCAACAAATTAAAGCTCATAATTTGGCAAAATAAAGAAAATGACACTATTGTAATTTATAACCCTTAAACTTTATATTGTATGTCAGTTTTATGAGTGGAAGGGAAGAGGTCTGTGCGATGCAGATAGAAAGGAGTACAAATACTTTACAAAGTTCTATACCTCAAAGCCCCCTTTCTTCATCCGTCTACAGGATTTGAGGTAGGTGCGAATGCGTTTACGAGCTCGCTCCTGGAACTCTGGGAATTGGCGGCTGCAGGACTCAATGATGGCCTGGATCTTTTCTTTTGGTTGCTTAGAGATGGGCACCATCCGGTCCAGATTCTCATCCACAAACAGCCGAACAAACATCTGCGAATGAAAGGGGGAAATGGCTGTTGTAATTGAGATCGAATGAGGAGCAGAAAGAAACTGCTGATGGAAGAGACAAAACAAACAGAATAAAAAAGAAAAGAACAGAAATGAAAAGAAATACGGAAACGGATTTTCATTTGCTTAAAGTGAAATGAAGGCATGAACGATATATATATATATATATATATATATATATATATATATATATATATATATATATATATATACACATATAAAACTGTGTCTGTGTCATACGGAAAAGATGTCAGAAAATTGGCTCACATTGAAAGCTTTCAGTCTCTCTGGGTCTAGACCTTCTGTGTCATTAATCTTGTCGCTGTCGTCGTGATCGTCATGATCATCGTCGTCGTCATCCATGACCTGAGTGCGTGTTGTATTCAAGTCTTCGGTGGACATGCTCACTTCAGTCTTTACTGAGTCGTAGCTTCCTGAGCTGTACTGAGGAGACTGCATTCACACACACCAGGAATAAAGAAAATCAATTCCCTTACCTTCATACACAGAAAACACAAACTCAAGTCAATTCCCATTTCTCAGTGCAATATTTAAAGCGTGTGTGTGTGTGTGTGTATTTTACAGTCCTGGAATCTAGTTGATAGTTACATGTCTATTGAATGCATAGTGGAGAACCTGCAGCACACTGCAATTCCCACAGAGCATCACAGCAGGTAATATGACATTTAGAGACAATGCATGGCCTATATGATGAACACTCTGTATTTTAAGAGCAATGTTTATCTCCCTCACCTTGTTGCTATATTCTGTTTTGATTATGTATTTCCTGCTGGGGTCAGCGGGATATGGTGCAAGTGCCGGATTAATCCCCGGCAACAGCCTATCGCTCAGGTTGAGGGGCTGCTGGCCTTCTTCTGAGGATGAGGAGGAAGAGGTGGTGCTGAAATCCAGTGGTGCTGTGGTTCCATTGCTATTCACCTCTTCGTATGGTATCACACCTTCAGTCACAGGAATGCTCCCAGTCACCACAGCAGCACCGGTGGGAGGTGCAAGGGAAGGGAGTCCATTAGTGCTGGCACTCTCAGAGGAGGAGTCATCTGTGAGAAAAGAGGATAGTGAAACGAGGAAGTGAATGGGAAATATCAATGATGTTTTTTTTTCCACCCTTACGTTTGCAATTAGCCAACTTACTACAATAATAATGCAACATATTCTAACAATCACATACAACACTTTTCCTTTCCTTTCCTGAAGGACAATCTACAGTGATAAACAGAATAGGTCCATTCATTAGACTTGTATGTCTGAGCCCGAGCTTTGAGAGCATATGTGTAAGCATACTCTATTTGCCTCTGTGCTTGTGTGTGTGTGTGTGTGTGTGTGTGTGTGTGTGTGTGTGTGTTTGTGTAGGCAGTGGTCAGTGTTCCACTTCGTCAATGTCTGTAGGTCAGGGAGTGTGCATGTACATAGCGAGAGTCAGTTCAGTGTTAGATTACTGGAAGGGGGGTTGGATCTGGAGCCTTCAAGAGAGAGGTGCATTAGAACAAGGCTTACAGAAACAAAAAGGACAGCAGATGGGGGAAGACCGAGCTAGTGCAAGAAAAGTGGAGGGGGGGAAGGACAAGGACAGCGAAATCAGCCACAGATCCTCTATCAAGAGAAAAGGCAATGGAAGATGAAGTTGAAGCTTTTTTTATCAGAAGGACGAATTTTCGTAAAATATTGCGCACGTTTTCGTTTATTTGGTTAATAGAGATATAACATTTTTAAATATAGCTGATGCATTAAAAGCACCATTAATTTCCCCCAAAAAGCCCACTGGATACATGCTTTCCCCCACTGTGCGTTCAGAAAGGTGGCTTCTGCAAGCCAACACTCACTCCCCCACTCAACATGAACTCCCTCAGGAGACAGCAACATCATTGCCCTTCTCTTTGCACATACACTCCAGAGACTATGACACCCATAATAATATAGTAGTTACACACATACACCTTCTATGAGCATCTTTCATCTTTCATCGTATATAAACTCAATTTGTTATTTTGAATTTGTTGTATAAATGTATGTAGGGTTTTCTTTATTGCACATAAAAGAGTCATAATATTATCTAATGCATTAGAGCCTACTCAAAAACATAGTGTGGAAAATACTGGGGTTAGCCTGTAATTTGACTACATTTATTTGCTTCCTTAAAGAATCACATGATCGTACATTTGAATGAAAGGAGCCAAGCAGAGCAAAAGTCAATAAAGTAAAACTGATTCAGTTCAGTGATTCGGCACCACCTCATCCACATTGTGTCTACACTCCATGAGCTATGCACCTCCATTAACATTAATCTGGCATTTATATCCTGGAATTCAGTCATTTAAACTCATTCAAATATCTAATTTCCAGGCATAATAATATTTTTGAGCCATTTGTTCGATCGGTGCTTTTAACACCATCAAGGCTTCCTTGTGACACATTTGCACTCGACGTTGCATATGAAGGATATATGCATTTGTTTTTCTTGATTGAGTGTATTTCCTTTTTAAGTGTATTTTGAAGTGAAGTTAACTATTCACTAATACATGTACATAGTTTGTGATGACTAAAATTGAAAACTCCAAAATGTGCATACCTTATAATAATTGTTTCATAATTAACATATAGTATATTCTTATAGCGGCAATTTATTTTGGAAAGACCATTATCCTGATGTTGTCCTACATTTTGTAAACACCGATTTTGCAAATGGGTGAACCTCTGCCCAGCTTCACTTCCTGGGGTCTCTGCTACTCTTAATTTATTTTCATACCCAGTCTTGTTACTAATCTGTTGGAAATTAACCTAATTAGTTGCAAAATGTTTTTCTAGCTGTTTCTTTTTAGTAAAATTTACTTATCTAGCAACTGCATGTATCGAAGCCATCAAATTCACAATTAAGTTACATTTCCTATAAAACGATACGTTATCTGTTTGATGCTTTTTAATATTTATTTAAAAAAAAAACATAATTTATAATTTAATGGGATTTTGGATATTTGCAAATCATTGTATTTTGTTTAAATATGCATTAAAGACAGTGGCCCAACCTTTTGGTCATATTGACCAAAAGATCATATTGAATAAACCTAATACATATTCATTTGGGGTTAAAAGATGATTGCTCTTTACTGTCTAATACTGGTAAGCATTGTACATACTTTAAAACTACTAATTGCTTCTGAATAACAACTGTCCTGAACAAACGGGGGAAATAAATCACCAAAAATAACAAATGTATAAAATAGATTGCAAAAACAGTTCATCTGTGCAATTAGAGCTTGGAGTTTGTATGCTCATGGCATTCATAAAAAAGAGCCCATTGTGATTCACACGATAACGTGTAATTTGTATATGTATATTCATATATATGTAAATAATGTGCCAAAAACTACTTCAGTGCATGAATGTAAGAATATCTAGAATGTAGTGGATCTAATCTAATAGGCACTACAAGGCTTAAGTGAGGATTTAATCCAGTAGTGTGATTTCAGTTAACAAAAATGTTTCTGCATTTACAGATTTAGTTTTTTCGTGACACTTTTCGTTAACGATAATAACCTTGGACATTAGTGACCTTTAAGACAGATTCCTGAAAGGATACCAAGAGGAAATAGGCCCTTCTATGCAATTATAGCAGATGAGTATAACCTACTGACCTGGTGCTGACCCCTGACCACTTTTCCTAACACTCATCTCTCTTTAAGATTATTCCCCTTGGAGCCTCTATAGCTCTTTGTCAAGGGCAAGACAGCATGAGCCCTATGCGTTGCTCTTCCTCCTCTTTCCCCATCCTTGGTCACACAGGATTAACCCACAAAATCAGCAGCGCAAGCTGCTCCTCCTCTCCCCGGCCTGGCCCTGAGTGACCCACCAGCCCCTCCCCAAGCAGCCATTTTAGAAAACCCTCCTCTCTTTGCTGCAATCAGTCCAAGCACAAAACGGAATGGAGCCACAAGAGACAAAGAAACAGACACACACTTAATGAAATAGGGGTCTGAATCCTGTATTTGTAGTGTGTAAAAGAACAAATGCAAAGGAAAGTAATATACTAGAGTAAATTGAGACTGCTATAGGCAGTACAAAAGTGAACATTGTTTTGAGCGCTAACTGCTTACATGCAATAAATAAGAGATGTTAATACCATTTTTTCCCTTCTAAAAGATATCATGTTTACCCAAATACATCAGTGAAGACATGCCTATCAGATGGCTGGTATTCATTTAAATCATCCAAGGGCCTGGAGCAGAATGCGTCATAATTTTTAAACAGCAAGTCCAAACTAGCCTAAGTGGTATAGTAAGAAGCATCTGAAAGCCTTCAAACTTCTCTTAATGGTTCGGGATAACTCTGGCATCCATTTGAAAAAGCACCCATTTGGTATATAATGGACAAGTGTAAAAGCAAAGCACTGAAAATAGGTTGTAATGGACTACAGCCATCAAAAATGATCTCCACAAGGCACTTACCTGACCTTTAACAATCTTAACTTATGCAATAAGGTCCAACTGTCTAAATACAGACTTCTGCAGTTACATCCTATTATATTTTTGAATCGAGGTATCATACTGTATAAATATATAATACATATTGTTACTGAACACAGCAATGATAATAATACTGTAAAAAAAAATATGGAAAAATTAGAAAATTTTACAACCAAATTTTACTTAAGTATTTAAACTTTTACTTTAGTATTTATATTATACATGCTATTTCAAATGAGACAACTCTTAACTTCTATCAATGAAGACTTTCATGAATACGATACAGAACAAGTGTAACTAGTTCTGAACATTCAAAATTGATATGTTCAAACTTTTATATGTTCTGAGTATCAGAAAATTTCAGATACACTTTATTTGAATAGGATAGAAGTGAAACCAAGCTCGCTGCAAAATCAACTATTTTACTGAATGTTTGATATGCTAATATGCAAAATACATGTGAATATTTTTTTCCTGTGAAAATGTTTTAATTATATGAAGAAGCACCTGACACTAGTCATCTAAAATTACTTTTCCTTCTCGCCATTACACTGCATAGACTAGTATGCCAGTTCATTCATTTAAAAAATGTGTATAGCCTGAGCAAACTATTAATCCAAATTTTCATTCATTCATTCACCGCTTCTTCCGCTATATCAGATCTTCCCTCGGGTCACGGGGAGCCTGTGCCTATCTCAGGCGTCTATGGGCATTACCTTGGACACCTTGGATGGAATGCCAACCCATTGCAGGGCACACACACTTACATTCACACTTACATTCATACACTAGGAACAATTTTCCAAGATGCCAATCAACCTACCGTGCATGTTTTTGTACCGGGAGGAAACCTGAGAAAAAAAACCCCTGAGGAACAAGGAGAACATGCAAACTACACACACACATGGCCGAGACGGGAATCGAACCCCGACCCTGAAGGTGTAGCGAATGTGCTAACCACTAACCCACTGTGCCCTAATCTAAATTTTGTCTTTTATATTAAAATGTATAATAGCATGCTGAGACAGACCATAGCTGGCAATGAAACCAAGCTGTCCCTACAGGATAGAAAGAGGAAATAAGAGAAAGATGGATATAGAGCACTGTCTAACCTTCTTCCTCTTTGATGCTGGGCTGTGGGGGCGTGGCCTTCCGCTCTGGTCGTGGCTCAGGAGTACCGCTGGGCGCTGCTGCTGGAGCGCGCTCGGTAGAGCCCCATGCTGGCTCAGCCATATCCAGGTCCTCACTGCTCACTGAACTCTCATCCTAACAGGGTGGAACAGATGGAGAAAAGCACAGAGGGGATAGAGGAGGCAGACAGGTGGGAGGAGAACAGGACGAAGAAAATGTTTACAAGGGAAAAGAACAAGGGAAGAAAATATACTGGATAAATAAACAATGCTAAAAAATCTAATGGTGGAATTTAAATAACAGAAAAACTTGCGTGAAAAAGCTACAGGTTCTAATTAGAATTAAAACTAAAACTGCTATGTTTATAGAATCTTCAGGGGTACCCAGACTGACAAAGGGAAAATATTCTGTGATACACTTAACTCTGTAAACCCAAATGAGGATTATGATTATAAATGATAATAGAAATCAGATGTTGTCACACTTAGATGGGGGTGGCAGAGGGGGGTATAGGATTTGGAATGACTTGATTATACCATGCGTATATAAGGGCAGAAGAAGACCAAAGTTTTCTGACCTTAACACAGTAAGTACACTTAGCAGCTCCCCACAAGAAACACACAAACAGCAACGCTTATTTAAGACATACTTGGGATTAGACATAGCAATTAAATAGCTGTACCAATAATTGAGTCAATAAAAGGTCCTTATAATGAAAGTAAGAAAACTGTGTACACAGGGTATGTGAGGTTTATCAGTCTTTTAGTCAGATATCTGTGAAATCAAAAGGGACAATAAGATAAGAATTTGGTTCAGACACGTCAGAGCATCAGATAATCTCTGACATATGGCAAAGTATCCTTACTAGTATGCTTCATAACCCTTTAAATCAACTTATTCAGTGTGAATGTGGAAAAGCCGTCCCTAAAGAAAACACATTAACTCTTACAGAATATCCTTAAACCAATGAATGACCTATTGGTCCAAAGCTGCTAGGAATTACCAGCCCCCAATTTGAAACCATATGTGTGTACCATCTTCCATAACGATCCCTATTTCCCAATACACAAATTTAGCCATTCCCAAAGCTCCACTCTAATTCATTCACAGGACTTTTACAAGCTTGCAATATACACCAACATATCAGCTTGCCTATGTGTAGAGTAAATCTAATACAACATCCCAACCCCCATCAATACCCCCACCCAAAAGACTATAGTCTCTCCATACACACCTCCCCAACCACCAACCCGATCTTGCCAACCCAGCCCCCCCCCCCCTTCATCAAAATACTCCACCCTCTAGTACTCCCAACAAAAAAAAGGCCTAGAGTCTATAGATAATGGGGATTGCGATTTCATATCCAGTATGAATATATGAGTCTCGTACCTATACTATACTATATCTGCCCCTCTGGCTCTCACTGTTTGTCAATTCCCATAGTAACAGGCAGACGTGAAGTGGAGCTGTAGAAAGAGAAGGTCGTATAGGTGCGCATAAAACATGGAGGTATGTGGGGGAGTAAAAAAAATACAGAGAGACGGATGGACGCATTCTTATTGGCCTTTGTGCCCATGATTACAACAACACCCCCTCCAAACTGCCCTATTGCGTTATCTCACGAAAGCTTCTAACGTAATGCGACAAAGCACTTAAGAAAAAAGCTGACTAGCCTGGCTCCCCACTGCTTGGAGACGAGTCCTGAAACGTTCCGCTCAACTAAAAGTTACCACATGGTGATTTTCCAAACATGATCGACAGCTCGATGATTCCAGTCATGTCTACATGGAAAATGATTTGTCAACGGCTGGGTGATACCTGACTGTGAGACATCAAACATTTTGCATATTTAAATTTTGCAGCTCTGTGTGTTATCTGCAGTTATCGACACCCATTCTATTAGGCCTGAAAGTGCGGAATGTGCATGAACGTTCACAATTACCAAATGCAAGGAATAAATACTTACATTTTAAGCTCTTCTAAATTCTGAAGACCAAGCGTAGGTCTTATAATATAAGACATAATCTGTCGCTGCGTTTCGAATTGATGTTTATCGAAATAAAACAGTAAACTTGGTTGCTTTTTTTCATTCTTTGAGACAAAGCTGATATGCGGAAGCACATGTGCTGTTGTTTTCCTGTGCTGTCTAAACTCATTCGTTCACTCAAACATCACACAAAAATTTGCCTTTTAATACACATAATACGTAATGAGATATAGTTCTCAGTGTAAAGTTTACTTGCCTAAAGTTTATTTTATTTTAGTTTGCGAAACAAATTTACAACTGGAACAACACAAGAACAGGACGAAATCCTGCTAATATAATCACTGCATATGTTTTGACGTAGATCCAAACAATCTACAGAAAGGCAGAAACTATATGTCATTTTACACTTTTCTATACAACACATGTTTCAGTAATACTGTAGCTTCAATAATGGTGATACCAGCGAGGCTCAGTGAATTAAACTGTTTTGAACTCAATTAAACCCGAAGCAGCCATCGAGATGCTGAACATGGAGGTGAAGCCACAAACATGAGAGGAAGAGGGGAAAGCTTCTGGTAAATGTTCTAATGAGTTGAGAGAGGATTTAGCACTGAGGGCTGCTGTCCAGTTGCTTTTGGCCTCATGGGATGGGGGATGAGCAATGAGGAGAGACAGAGACAAGGATCAAGGAAGTAAAAAAAAAAAAAAGAGAGAGAGAGAGAGGGCAGAAAATACAGTCCAGTCATTCCAACGTGCTGGTAGGAGGATTAAAACTAAAGATTTTAAGCTAGTGCTGTTGCAGAGTTAGGCCTGTATTCATTCTACTTTCTTAACTATTCTACAGCATGTTTAATAACATTTTTAAATTACAGTTGAAGAATGATCATTTATGAAAACATATGCCATGAAAAATGACTTGGTTTCTTGGTTACTGATCATCTTATCGCCATTAGAACGCTGCGGGGTTTCACATAACTTGGCAGCAGAAGCTTGCAGAAAGTCGACTCTGTTACTGGGAGAAAAGTAATATTGGACCACTATTGAGTTTTTGATGCAGGTCCTGTTACAAGGAATGAGAAGGTGGATGGGTGGGGGTGGGGTGGGGGCAGAGTGCTGGTGCATGCCTATTATGTAAAATATATGTAGACCTGTGCATGTCCTTTCGTTTCTCATTCACATGCCCGCACAGGCCCTGTATATTGATTGGATGTAAATAGTGTGTATCGGTATCACAGGGAAGTGGGCAGGATGTTCTCCTGAAGGTAACAACGTTACACATGGGCAGGTTTTAACAGCAGTGCAGGCACAGAGATATCTGCAGCAATGGAAGGGCAGGAATAATATAATATTTTCTCTCTCTCTCTCTCCCCCCCCTCTTTCTCTCTGTCAGAAAGATACAATAACATTACATCAAGTTGTTCTGAACAAATATTGATCATTTCTAGTCCAGCTGCAGGAGGGGGAAAGTTGCAAGCCTGACGCTTTTAGAGGAACCTTTTGAACCCACTGCAGCAGAGGAGTGTACAGAGTCATTAATATGAATTTAGTTATTGGGTATAACAATGAAGTCCTCAAAAATGTAAATAGTTCTCAAATGCCGTAAGTTTTGCAACAGAATAAAAAAAAAAACAATCCACATGCTGATGCTAATATTATTCTGTGAATGTAATAAGACCTCTATTATAAATGCCTGAGGTCAGAAGCATACCGGTGTAACTTCGAGCTGTCAGAAAGCTTAGCATGAGCTGCGCTAACTGTGTAGTTTCTTTTCTTTTTTTAATAATTAATTGAAGTGAAGGAATCCGTTAATCTCCTACCTTTCTTGAATAACTCCAATATTTGCGCCTGAATTCCCCTACGAACCTGAATAAGCCGTGTGTGTGTGTGTGTGTGTGTGTGTGTGTGTACGTGGTCCTGTCCTTCACAGCGCCGGTGTGCGCTCTGCCATCCTGCCTCTGAGAATCACGCTCGCACGGACACACTGCGAGGGGGCGGGGTCACACCTCACTGCTAAACCACGCCCAATCGCAGTGACGAATAGTAGGGTCTGGCTTGATTGACAGATGTGAGCCCGCCCACCTTCCTGCGCTATCCGGAGCACTCTTCTTGTTTAGGTACATAACAGCAGCAATGAGTGCGCTTCAACCTTCCTACAGTCTAAAACTATATATAAATAATGTTATCATACAAATATTCATCCTCATGCATGAGCTATTATTAATAATCCAGAAAGTGAAATGTTTAAACAGGGATGAGGAAAGTAAGCATGAATTAATTGGAGTAATTATAGTTTACACAGACAGGGTAATGGAATGATGCCAAAAATGGTTTAATGCCTAGACTCCGATTGCTCAGACAACAATGTATAATATACGAAATACTCTGCTGTTACAGTGTATAATGCATATTAAAAAACTTTATTAGTAGTATTTATGAAATATTGTGCTCATATAAAAAAATATATAACATTTAATATAAAGTATGTGTTCCATTCAATACAGGTGAACACTGCTCTCTGGTGTTAAAATGCTGTAATAGAATTATTACTACTTTACAAAGATAGATTACACACGATCTAATCAACACATTTTTGTGAGACGTGCAGATTTAGAGTATTTTGCTGTATTTATAGTAAGCTTTTGGGCCTAACTGCGAGTTATATTGTATAACTGTTTATGAAGTATTTGTCCAGGGCGAGTAGTACTGTAATGGCCTGCCTCAAAATGTTATCACAAAACATTAACTTTTTATAAATCCATGTATAAACTAGTCAGAGAGGTATATTAGTAATCCACGAATTGCTATTCACAGCACCCAGGTATATACTGTTGCTGAGGCAACCAAAGCTATAGAGGTTTACCTTGACAACCACGTCCTGCAAATTACGGCCCAGCAGCAGTGCTCATGTGGTACAATGTACTGAACTATATGCTTTTTACCTTCAGCAGAATCACGAAACCCACACCTATAGCACATTTTTCTCTGTCTGAGACATAGTTCTCTGTGTAGAGTTTATAGGCCTGACAATTATGTTTGATCTGCATAATACAAGAAGTAAGCAGAACATACAATGTATTTACAAATGAATGGAAATATTATAGTACCATAATCAATCCTCATGGCATGTCAAATATTCCTCAGCCAATCATTCTTCGTATGCACAGAAATGCTTGTCTGTGTCATCTTAAATGATTTAAATCATTATGCCATGTATAATTCAAATAAAGCATTTAAAATGAAGTACGCAATAGAAATGGAGGGGCTGAAAAAGTGTGGGAGTTTGTGTGTGTGTGTGTGTGTGTGTGTGTGTGTGTGTGTTTGTGTATGTTTGTGTAAGGAATATAACCCTTGTTTTCCTTGTAAATTATTTACCATTCTTAATAGCAATTTACTTTAACCTATGTTTACAGATAGAAGAGAAGAAACACTTAAATGTTAATTCTGACTTAAATATGGATCATCTTTGTACTTAAGGATGACTTCAGCGGCATTTGAATTAAGAAATAAAATGAACGGCTTTGGGCTGATGAGCCTGTACACACTTTCTCAGGTTGTCTTAGAATGTGTGTGTTTTTTTTTTTAAAGAAGTGAATATATTTTTTTAATGAAAGAGCACTGCACCACCAGTTTGCGCTTACCTGCTCGTTGGTATTCATGCACTGCAGTTTCATCTGTTTCAGGTAGGTGGCAGTAAGAGGCATGTTGTAATCAATAAGGTCTGGGACCAGTGAGGTGGGTCGGTCATTTTCTGTGGGGGTGAAATCTGCTTTAGTGCTTATTTTAAAAATAATACTGCACACACACGCACACGCACATATTTCAGACATATCACACACATCACATAACACACATCACAATATCACACACATCACATAACATTCACAAATCACTTTTATATTACAATCCCAATTATTAACATTTTATATGAAAACAGCACATGAAAGAATGAATGCTATAAATCATGAAAAGTATATGATGACATGAAAGAATAATATTACATGTTTATAACATATAATTATGTCTGGATCTATTCCAATACGATGTCAAAGAAAGACAAAAACAAAACAAGATTTAGCAAATATCCACAGGTGGACCAGTCGAGTAGTCCACGAATAACTGCATTGTGAACTGCACTCCCCAATATGTCCACTGGATGGAGATGTTGTAAATTAGAAGTTCAATTCCTAAAAAAAAATATCTTGGGTCTTTGTTCAAACACAATAAGCAAAAGTTGTCTTTGTTTAGCACAAAGGTCTGTTGATGCTAGAGTTTCTGCTGACACTGTCAGACAGACATAACACAAATCTGTCTAACATCTGTGAAATGTAGAATGTGAGGGGACAGATTGCAATTATTTCAATAAAACACCGCCTTTCAGTGGTTTCTTCATGTGGACTACAGTCCGAAAAAATGACAACACAGGTCAATTTCTGCGTGTGCGTTAGAGTGTTTAGAAATAAACTCGCACAGAAAGTAGATTAGTCACTTACTAATGACTAACAGCAGGCGGGTGTCATTTCTCTGTGGTAAAGGTACTAAAATAACCAAAGTTCTGTATGCTAATATGACAATACATAATATAACCAAAATTGATTCATGCACACATTACCCATGCCTCCACAAAGTATACCACAGACTAGTGTATATTTCACTAAGTACAAGTAGGTTGTTAAAAGTGCGTAACATTTAAAAGGGGTGTCTGTTCAGCCACCTATGATTGTACAGTGATGAGCACTGGTTAAATGTATAATGATTTAGTTTAGTATATTTTCTAATCACAAATGCATGTAATTAGTAATATTTAAATAATTCTAAATGGTATCTGTTCACCAAATTGCACCACACAAGTATTACATACATATTTTCATTACTTAATTTTCACTACTTCATTACAATTACTTAGATAAAGTTACCCTTTATTTACAAACTACAGTGACTCTGGACTGTGTTTAAGAGGATACGCCTAGCTTAATGAAGGACGGTATGAAAAGCACAGGTTTTGCCCAGGACTTATACCAATGTAAGACTAAGCCTAAATTAGATTTAAGTGTATTTTTTTACATGTAATCATCAGTATCATATCTCGTTCATGGATTAAATGAAGATAGAGACCTTTGAACTCGGCAGTGCTGGGGTTGATGTGCATCCTCTTCTGGCATTCCCCACAGCTCATCAGGAATCGGGTCACAGCCTCGCGGGGAAGGAAAGCGTATGTCTCTGCAATCTGGCAACCGCAGAAGGAGAGAGAAATGGGGGTTAAGGAGACGCGATGAGAGGATGGAAGGATTAGGGGTATCTTTGTAGGGAATGTTGTCTATAAAATCTGAAAGGGAAAGAGCGCTTGAAATATTTAATATTCGATTTTATTTGATTTATTGATTATCTACATACCATACCACAACAGAGCTGATTGTTCAATGTGATCTTATGCCTGACATTCTTTTTATATATATATATATATATATATATATATATATATATATATATATATATATATATATATATATATATATATACATTCCCTCTCTGTCCCTTTCCTGCTGCAGCTAGTTTGTATGTGACCTTCATGCACACAGATCTAGAGTGTGGGGGAGAGAAAGAAAGCAGAGGCAGGAGGCTCATCAGGGATGCCTGGTTCTCCTGATCCTGCCTCAGGCTGCACAGAGGGAAAAGGCCACCCAGGGAACAAACACATGCACTTCCCACAATGCCACAGCCTAAGACAGCCCTCCTATTACAGTGTGCCTGTTGTTGGATTGTAGGCACAGTCATGCTATAAGATCTGTCAGCATTTCTCTCCAGTGTAAAGGATAAGGAAAAGGGATGAACCCCAAATCCTCAACAAACATAAACACACATACACACATGCCCACACTCGGTCGTTCATCGCCTTGGTTTTGAGACACGTGATGAAATAATACTCCCCTTAAAAAGTCCCTCACGCACTGAACAAACATATGAGGTCTGTGCAAAACATTTCCCAAATAGCGTTAGCACAGTCAATCAAAAATAATACCCTGGCTACACAATATCACCACAAGAGGGCAGGGTTCACAGACAAGACAATGGGTCAAAGTGACAAGTCTTGTACTTGTAATGTCTTGCAGCAGAAGTGTTGACTCCTTTCCGCCTGCACTGACCCCAAATTTCCTGCCATTTCTCACATGCCATCGGGCCCTAGGTAAAACAAACCATCTTCCAATTTGTGCAGATTAAAAAATATAATTAGAGACTCACATACACATACAATGTCTGCAAAGCATTACACCCCAAATACATTAAAGCAAGCCATTCTAACATGTCTTGTTTTTTTTTTTATTCCTTTCCCAACTCTGTCCAGAGGTGGAGTTGCGGTAAACAACCTATCACCATCAGTCACGGCTAATTACAGCCAATCAAAGCCTGTTCAACCACAGCAAATCACACCAATCACAGAGTATCTCTCCCAGTCACACCTCATTTTAAAAGTCACAGCCAATCAACAGACGTTAAGGACAATAAGATACCAGATAGTGTAAGTGATGGACAGTTGCACGGGTCTCTGTGGGACTTGGTTGTGCCAAATGTCAAAAACAGTCCTATCAGGTGGCTAATAGTTTTAATTAGGTGATTAGCAAAGAGCCTGATGGGGGCGGAAACCTGACACCTGCTTTCACACACTGAGATTAGAGCTCACACACTACAGAGCATATTCACGGGTATTTTTTGTGTGTGGCAGTTCTCCATATGACTGTAGCAGTAATTCTCAGTCACTCAAGACGCAGCATGTAGATATACGTGAAATATTATTTACATATGTTCATGTGTGTTACACAATACACGCTGCCCAGGTACACACACACACACATTTACATACACCCTGGCAATTTATATATTCATTGATTCATCTTCTACTGCTATATCCGATCTTCCCTCGGGTCACGGGGAGCCTGTGCCTATCTCAGGCATCTATGGGCATTAAGGCAGGATACACCCTGGATCGAATGCCAACCCATCGCAGGGCACACACACACACACACACTCACACACACATTCACACACTAGGGACAATTTTCCAAGGTGCCAATCAACCTACCGTGCATGTTTTTTGGACCGGGAGGAAACCGGAGAACCCGGAGAAAAAACCCCTGAAGCACAGGTAGAACATGCAAACTCCACACACACATGGCCAAGATGGGAATCGAACCCAGACCCTGGACCCTGGCGGTGTGAGGTGAGTCTAACACTTTCATGCGAAGCCTGGCGTGGTGTGCGTCGTGCTAACCACTAAGCCACTGTGCCCCCCAATTTATATATTGTAATTTTCCAAACTATACTATACGAGATGTGTTTGTGTTTGTTTGATCTTTGTGCTGCTACATTCATAATCTACTATGTTTACAATCTAAATCAATTTAGATTGACTGTGTTCTAATCAGGCACCCAATTGCGTAGATTTGGCACTTAAATCAATAGGTTCCTGTATGTGTAGCTCGTGTATTTTTGTTATTAATCAACTTCGTTAGTATCGTACACCAAATTGCAAAAACAAATTAGGCATAGAGATGTAGCCGGAGAAAAATGACCTGAGCAAAGGAAGCAACTTTCACCATATTCCAGTCCATATGTGGTGTATGCCAATTGAATCTTGAATGCTTGACCCTTCAGTAAGGGTTCAAGGGTTCAGGATTTAGTGGTTCCCATAGAGGTAGTGCTACAAGCAAATCAATAAAAAGTTTATGACTGACCAGCTGACCATTCAATCTATGAAGAAACCCTTCTGTCATGAAGGGAGTGGGCTTTTCCAACATGCCCCACCGTCATTAAAGATAATAAGGGTTCTCAGTGAATTGATTGACGAGAAAGAAATAATCTGATATATTCAATTGTAAAGTAAAACTTATTGATCTAAAATAAATAAGTTTAAAAAAATAGATAAATATATATATATATAATATATATATATATATATATATATATATATATATATATATATATAAAAACCACACCTGGCTGTGGTTCATGGTGGTGCAACACCTCCAAACTCTGCATATACTCTCACTGCATATACATTTACATTTTTACATAAAAATGGGATTATATGGAATATAATATAAAACTAATAAATACAGTGGTGAGTTTCTTTCACTCCAATAATGTCCTTTTAGGGCATCGCATTGGCTGACTATTTGAGAGGGTTTGATGGAAAAATGGCACAAGGCGGGGGGCACGGTGGCGTAGTGGTTAGCACGTTCGCCTCACACCGCCAGGATCCGGGTTCGATTCCCGTCTCGGTCATGTGTGTGTGGAGTTTGCATGTTCTCCACTCCCCGTGCCTCAGGGGGTTTTTTTTTCTCCGGGTTCTCCGGTTTCCTCCCCCGGTCCAAAAACATGCACGGTAGGTTGATTGGCACCTTGGAAAATTGTCCCTAGTGTATGAATGTGTGTGTGTGTGTGTGTGTCCTGTGATGGGTTGGCATTCCATCCAGGGTGTATCCTGCCTTAATGCCCATAGACGCCTGAGATAGGCACAGGCTCCCCGTGACCCGAGAGATCGGATAAAGCGGTAGAAAATGAATGAATGAATGAATGGCACAAGGCAGAGAGAGTTACTGAAAAGGTATTATCTCACACAAAGTTACACACTCACTATAAGCAGATGCGATTTTTTTTTGTAAAAACAAATGACACGTTTAACCATACAATTCAATATTTAAAATATTTAAATATATCAGAAAGGTTTGCAAACCAGTTTAAAGACATGTTTAACACAATTGCTCAGCTCTCTATACACGTGAAATAGAGAGAATTATGTATTCGATGCATTGTGTATTTTTTTTTCTTCTCATTTGCAATGTTTAATGGAACTATAATTGAGTGTCTAATTCATCAAGCACAAATTGGAAATTTGCCATCCATTTTAACTCCAAATACCATATTCAGAAAAGCTGTTTTGGCCCAATCATTCCGGTGTGTACATTTGTGTGGCTTTCATTGTGAGTTAGTGTTAGTGAGTTAGGAATTCGACTTTACCGCTTTGTAGGTCTTTTTCTGACCCGCGTGTTTGGGTGCTCTTCCTGGATCGGCACCCATCTCCACATGCATGGCATAAATGATGTCGAAGAAATCCTCCACCACTGCGACACGCTTCAGAGAGCTGTCCTGTGACTGTCCGCTATCAGAGCACTACAAGCCAAAGATAAAGACAGAAGCCATTAGAGGACATTAAGATCCTTCATATGGATGAATTGCAATGCACCTGCTCCTGAAAGGAAAATATGCTGCACAACACTCCCTTACACAATCCACACTTTCAATTGGAAGGAAAATGTACAACTCTATAATATTTCTAAACATTATAAGTGTATAATAATGCGTAAATAGTGTTAGGTTTACACGTATTTATGAACACATGGGAACTGTACATTGGGTTAAACAGAACAATATGGCTGGAACTTTTCATTCACAAATATAATTTGAGTTTAACACGTATTTCATTCATCTCTTTTGTTGAAATCCCAGTACGATTTCCTTTCTGGCATTAATCCCTGAGATAACCGAACAATTACAGGTGATTGATATATCTGAGAATAAAACGACTAGACGGTGCCTCACTGCATCAGTGATGAATTCCCTGAGCATATCCCTGAGTCAAGCCTAATGCCTCCACTAACACAAAAGGCCTTGAGAAGAGGGGTTGCTGAACTATGCGATCCACTCAGACAGACACAAAGAAAGAAAGAAAGAGGCGGGCGGTTTTGAATGCTTTTCCTATTGCATTTTAAAAATAACACAGTTGTTCGCCACACTCACCCATTGCCCCACCTCCTGCCACAGACCCCCTTTAAATACCTGCTTTCCATCCTCATGACCCCGTTGCTATGGCAACTGTCGGTACTCTTTCAGGCAGGTGTGTGGGGCAGAGGGTCATGTGACGCCTGCTGAAACTCTGATTGCTACAACAAGCGCCTGGCACCTCCGTCCCACACGGGCCACATTATCACCTGCTTGTGCTTCTGTGTTTTTTTTTTTTCTGGTTTTTTTTTTTTTTTTCCGTGTTCTCGCTTTCTTTGGATTCATCCTTTGTTTCCTCAGATCACATTTTTCTCCCATAACCTTTTTGCGGTCTTATTCACTGCCGTGTATTTATTCGGAGTGACATTTTGGTCCTCGCAGGTCTATTTTATGCTTCTAAGTCATTTGTGTGTTGTCCATTCAACCCATGTACTGCGTGCATGCAAACATACAGGAAACATTATTTCAATGCTTGATTGAGAATGGTTAGATTTCTTCTTTTTAGAGACTTGAAGCACGTGTGTGTATATATACATATATATGTGTGTGTGTGTGTGTGTGTGTGTGTGTGTGTGTGTGCAAGCATGCATGGTGATGAGCAGTTTCTTTCGTCTTTATTTGTTCCTTCCTTCCATCCTTCCCACATCATTATTGAAGCCTTTGTTCTTTCTTGCTCTCTAATTCCTCTCTACCACCCATTTTCTTCTCCTCTTTGCTCGCTCCTTTCTATCCATCCATCTCTGTATCTGTCCCAGTACCTCTTCCCTCTGCTTCTCTCTCTTGCTCCTCTCTCCAAAGTGCCAGGTAATGAACGTTCCTATGGCAACTAAAACCAGTGCGCAGAGTGGGTTCGCTTTAATCCGGCCTTCTCTAGTTTGTCCTCCCGTGCATGTGCTTTTACTCCAAATAATAATTATCACCTTTATTATATTCCTATCGGTGAAAATATGTGCGATTGCCCACGGCTTTAACGCCGTGTTCGGATCAGCGAGACAAAATTGTGATGTACATATGTCAGGGCTTTATGGGGTCCCGTCCTGGTTTAGTGCTCATTTGCTCTGTTTCCCTCGTCCTTACCCTCCCTCTTTCTCTCTTCCTCCCTATCTCTCTCTCTCTCTCTCTCTTGGCTACACGAAACGGTTTCAGAAATAACCCCTCCAGGACATGATGTGATGCAGACTTCTGTTCCTTTGAGAAGAAAACCATAGCTTTAGCTATAGGCAAGGAATTTGTTTGTTGTGTTTTTTTTTTGTTTTTGTTTGTGTGTGTGTGTGTGTGTGGTGTGTGTGTGTGGGTGTGTGTGTGTGTGTGTGTTTGGGGGTGGGGGGTGCGGGTGGTTCAGCCCTAAGCTGACTCCTTCTGTCCTACAAACATCCCCATCTCAACTTAATTCCTCTATTTCAGTTGCATGAACACGTACATACACACACACACACACACACACACACACACACACCTGTTTCCTCAATTTAAAATCACATAGAAAGCGTTATAAAAGTGTGGCCCGATGAAACTAGGCCAAGGAAGTTGACACCTCTGGTTTATGATACAGCCAATGCTAATCTGACCTTAAACTAAGGCCTGTGGCAAAAACACACACTGGCTAAACCAAGGATACGTGCTGTGCTGATTTCAGATTCAGATTTTCCAGTGGGCTAGTGTCATATTGCGTGTAAACTTGTATTATTCCAGGCAATATATTAAACTGTAAAAGGAAAAAAAAAGTGCATTCAACGAATTCGCAACTCTCCAAGAATAAAATTCCAAACTGCACTGATCCTCCTACACAAATAATACTTTCTTACTGAGAAACCGAGCACTATTTGTCAGCGCCTTGAATACATACGAGTGGCGCTTTCCCTAGCATGGTAAATAACCCATGGCTGGAGCATGTGTCCCAGAGCACATCCTGGAGTTCGTAATAATCTCGCTATGAGCACAAGCAGAGATATGGTCTAGCTGAACAGGCAGTATCGCCTGAAATGATCTACACCATGTGCTCCGAGGTTATTATTTCTATGTCATATAACTGCATGTGCGTATGAACAGTTGATCATTAAACAGCAGTATACCGGCACATGGTACATGTGTGAATGTGTATCCACATCTCAGAGGATAAGCAGCTGCTTTAGTGGGCCAGGGAGCGTGTGGTTTCGTCATTGTCACATCATTTTAAAGAAGCCCCGTGAAATGTCAGCAGCAGCAATCAGCATTTTTGTGCTAAAGCTCTCTGGCTTCTTCCTTGTTCCCATCTCCCCCCCTCTCCCTCTCTCTCCCTCTCCCTCTCTTTCTCTCTCACATGCTTTTGTCTCCACTCATCCTTCTTCTCACCATTGCTTTCTAAACTGTGCTTCCTCCAGATGTGCCATATTATTCATCCCTTCTATCCCCTATCCTGCTCTCTATACCTCATATCCTTTTTTTCTACATTTCTCTCTCTCTCTCTCTCTCTCTCTCTCTCTTATTCTCCCTGTCCTGCTACAAACAGCTCTGTTGCTAGGATACTGGTGGAGCTGATTGGGCAAGCGGCCGCCTCCGACCCCCCCCCCCATCCTTGCTCTGGCAGTCTCACACATGTAGGCACACAGTGCACTGACTTACTGAACAGTCCGACACACAGGGGTAAAAGAGACATGGGCCACGATGAGGAAGCAGTTAATTCACTCACACAAAACACACACACACACACACACACACACACACACACACACACACAGCATTGCCTCAACTGATATAATGAATGATATAATGAATGTAGCTAATGAATGTTATGCTAAATCAAAATATATCCCTAACCTTAACCGGAATAATCAAAACATTTTAGCCTTGAGTTTTTTTTAAACTTCAGAATATATTATATATATATATATTATATATATATATATAGTATATATATATATATATATATATATATATATATATATATATATATATATATATATATATATATATATATCCATGTACAGACTATCCAAATGTCTGTCAGATATTCCAATTCTTGTGGGAATATTTGTTCACTGAGGGAATTGTGCACACTGTTTAATGCTAAGAAAACACATAGCATGGAGCAAAAGCCCCAGTAACTATGTAGGATAGAGGGACTACGGCCATATACAAAACAAACCCAGTAGGCTGCATGGCACTTCATTAAATCTTACTACATTTTTCACTTTTGCTTCTATTTTCTGCCCATGCAGTGCATGTGAATCTATCAGGAACGGTGATTTTAGTGTACTGAGAAAGTGACACAAAACCTGTTTTGCGTTTTTCTTAATGCGTAATGAGTTTTAATGCAAGATATTGATACAATGACTGTTGATAAATGTTCATGTGAATATTATATATATTTTTTTAAAACTTTCCAAAATTCTATTGAATCTATAGTTTTTCAAAACTGTTTTTTTTTCTGTTGGCGTAATTCATGGTTATGATACATGGATATTCTCCCTATTTCTTTCTGGCTACAGTCTAATGCAGGGGTCACCAACGTGGTGCCCACACCAGGTCGACCCCAAGGACCACATGAGTAGCTCTCAGGCCTGTTCTAAAAACTCATCAGTGTGATGCATCTAAAATGTTAGTTAACTCATTGTCAGCTCACAATAGTTAAATCACAATACTTACTGTGAGAAATCATCAGTGTCATTAATTATAATATATAACTAAAGGCAAATATGTTAGTTCAGAAGAGTGGGTCAAACTGGTAGCCCTTTGTATGACTTAGTATCCATGAAGTAGCTCTCAGGTTCAAAAAGGTTGGTGACCCCTGGTCTAATGGTTATGGTTTTGACTACACATTCCATAGTTGTGTTTTCTAAGTAACTATTGATCGACCGATCAAATACATGTAAGTTTATCCATCCTTTTATCAGTATTTAACAAGACTGAATAGATTAAACTGTACAGACATTCGAAACATAGGAATCTGAATGATGATACACTGATACATAAAATATGTACAATACTACTCATAAGCATATTTATAACTGCAACATTCCTATTTTTCAAAAAGGTGTTCGTTGAACAAAATTGCCGGTCATTCACATTCACAATGACTGTAAATTTTTTCATTTATTTTAATTTTTCTTATTCGATTTAATTGTATGAACTGGAATCATGCAGTCATTACTACAACATTATAAGACTGGCCAGAAATGATCATATAAATGAACACATAATATGACCCTTATGTTAACACCAGCTGCAGTCACAATGCCCTTTGTAGTCTTTTTTATTAACTTCAAAAAGTAATGGCCAAAACATGAATCATTATATGCCTAGACATCAATAATTCAATTTGTTTTCTTGCGTGAGTCATAACATACAACATTCAACTGCAGGCGCTTGGTGGAAGCGACTGGGAATGAATCAGAGAGGAAGATGACAGGTACGTAATGTATGTTTTAACAAAAAGGTGCTGGGTTACGCCGCATGAAGCATATGTGTCGGGAAGCGGGGATGAATTGAACGATGCATTCTGATTAGAGCGCTACGAACACTGCAACAGGTCACCTCTTAAAGTCCAATCATCCCTAGTCAGTCTATCAGCAAGGAAATGGACCAAATTTGAAAAGCTGTCCTGTCCACAGTGGGGAGCAGAGAAAGTGGAAGGCAAAGTAAAATGAGTGAAAACCTTCTTTTTTTCTCGCCCTCTCCTCCACTATCCTTGGGTCTCCCTCCTCCCTTTCCTTGTTAGTTCATAAAGCCCCTTCATTAAATCCACATTACGCCTCTGTCTCTATCACTCACTGTCTCTGTTGTCCCTCCCATTTCCAGGTCCCTCAATAGCCCTCTTTTATTATTCCCCCCTCCTTGCTGCCTCTATTCCTCTCTTTCGCTGTCCCTGTGTAAAATGGTACTATATTATGTACATCACAAACTAATAAGACTTTCAACTCCACCCTTAAGTGACATATTTCCCATGCCCCATATTACTATCTTCATTTCATTCCCGTGAAGATTATCATTATCACAGCAACGCTTGCACTCACTTTCCGCCCCAACTATTGCTTTGTTCCCTACTGTCATTATCATCTTACTGTAACAGTCATCTTCAGGGGCAATTAAGCTTTTTTTAACCAGTTATTCAGAACGGACCCACTGGTGGATCTGGACTCGCCTTCCTGCTACTGTTAAGAAGAAAAAAAAAAAGAAATAAACACACACACATTTTATTGTCACAAGAACAAAATGTATATATAAATAAATGTATGTATATAAATATATACATGTACATACATGTGTGTATATATTAACATTCAAAAGCTTGGACACCCCTTGTAATGGTTTTCTTTATTTCCACTGAAGGCATCACAACTCTAAATGAGCACATATGTAGACAAAAAGGTGTGAAATAACCAATAATCAAAATACATTGCATATTTTATTTAATTCTTTAAAAATGGCCAGACTTTACTTTAATTTCTGCATTGCACACTCATGGCATTCCCTTGATGAGCTCCATGAGATAGTCACCTGAAATGGCTTTTTTTTCCCGGAAAAAATACTTGGTGGCCCTTTTGCCTTCACTCTGCACTCCATCTACATCCAACAATCTGGATTGGGTTCAGGTCAGGTGACAACGGAGATCGCTACACTCCTGTTTACAGTTTACTACGTAATTCCATATGTGTTCATTCATCGAGTTGATGCATTCAGTGAGAATCTACAATGTCTACAGACTGGTAGTGTGTGTGTGTGTATATATAAATAAATAAATAAATAAATAAATAAATGAATAAATAAATATAAATGTTCTGAAAAGGTAAAGCAACAGATGAACCAAAGGTACAATATAAAATAGAGTTCTGATATTCTTAGATATCAAATTCAAACTCATATGCAAATATAATTGCTATACAGCTGTCATCTGCGAATTGATTTTGAATAATTCCAAATAAAGATCAGCTGTTTCTATAGGATTTTCTTGGTTCCATCTGACTGCTGAAGCCATGGTCCGGAAAGCGCTTACAAAGCATGCACAGGATCTCATTACTGAAAGAATCGGGGATGGGAACAATAAGATGCCAAAACATTAGGTGCACCATGGACTATTATGGGCGAATAAAAAAAGAGTAGGATGTGCCTACAAATTTGAGGAAAATAAACGATGAAAGCATATCAGAGAAGCTGCCAAGGGGCCTTCAGTAATGCCAGGCACATAGCAGGAATAATTCCAAGTCAGGATGCCAGTCCATTGCATGGCATTGCACATGTGCACACGCATGCACAAACTCATTCACACGTAAGATATGCTTTCAGAGTAGCATATCCACTTACCAGTTTGTTTGTTAATAGACTAGGCAAGACAAGGTAAATTTATTTATATAGCACATTGCATACACTAGGGTAATTCAATGTGCTTTACGTGAAAGGAAATCAAATAATAGTTAAAATAATAGCAATAAAGTAATAATCAACAATAAAAAATTTAAATTGTATTTAAAATGAAGTGAAACACAAATATAAATGATTATACTTAAAATGCAGTGCAATCGGTTCAGACCTAGCACAGTGCTCATTCAGTAAATGCACAACTGAACAGATGAGTTTTGAGTCTGGATTTAAATGTGGCTAATGTTTTAGCACATCTGATCTCTTCTGGAAGACTGGAAGATTCCAACCGTGGGCAGCATAAAAGCTAAATGCAGATTCCCCTTGTTTCGTGTGCACCCGGCAAGAAACTAGACAACCAGGAAGCCGGCAAAACTGTTCGGCCCAAAGCGTAACCTGGACTCCGACATGCTATAAATGTACATTTTGGCACTGTATTTATATTTTAGTATCTTGCATCAGCTTACTTTACTATCTTACCAATGTAATTAATTAATAAAGATCTAAAAGCCAATTCGTGTGCCGACGTGTAAGTGTAATAGATTACCTGCATAGGATATCGCCGGAATATACACTAGATGGCAGGCGATGCGATAATGGATTTATCAGAATAGAGTATTCTTGGCGTTTGTTGAAATCTGTCTCTGGCTTTGTACCGTTAAAAGCACGTGCTGAGATGTTAGCATTGTGGCCTTGGTGTCATGGAATAATTGCAGGGGGAAAGGACAATCACGGAGACAGACAGGACCACAACGCTAATGAGAGACTGCAGAGCCTAATTATACACAGAGGACGATGAGCGAGAGATGGAGAGACGGGAGCGAGAGAGCCATGGGGGTAGGAAGGGTAGCAAGGGAGCGAGCCACTCTTTTGTCCCACTGCAGCATGCTCCCAGAATAGCGAAGAAGATACGGAGAAGGATTTTATTTCCTCCTAGCCTTTGTCTTGCATGTAAAACAACACACACACACACACACACACACATACACACATATACTGGGACTATATGTGTGTTTGCTAATCGGTGTACATATGGAAGCAAGCCTGTGCGCTCTTAGTGTGTGTGTGTGTGTGTGTGTGTGTGTGTGTGTGTGTGTGTGTGTGTGTGTGTGTGTGTGTGTGTGTGTGTGTGTGTGTGGGGTTTGTGTATGTGGAGCAGAGCGCCTTCTCTATCTGGCAGGGGGGAGGCCCTGGAGCCAGTTAAAAATGGTGTTAATTTCTCCTCCTATGGGAGACAAGAACTGTCTCTCCATGGCAACAGAGATAGGGTGCTGAAGGGAGAAAAACCAGAGCAGCGACCCTCTCACAGTACCACTCTCTCTCTCTCTCTCTCTCTCTCTCTCTCTCACACACACACACACACAACACACACACACACACACACACATATACACACACACACACACACACCCCACACAGAGGACATTAAACTTCGCCAGCCCCCCCCCCCCCCCCCCCACCGCACTTAAAGGCAGAAATATAGCCAGTAGCCATGCACGGAGGAAAGGAGTCCCATGGTATAATCATTAATAAATATTCAGAAACGCAACACGTTTATGAGTCAGCTCATGGAAAGCCAAAATACATGGAATCCTAATATAAAAAAATGAACACCCGAACAAACGCACAGACCCACACACACACACACACACACACACACACACACACACACACACACACACACACACACACACACACACACACACACACAAAAACTAATTTGGCCTTATTCAAGGACGGACATGCACATTGTGTGAATTCTTATACTTCCACCCACATCAGCATAGCTTCCGATTCCATTCTTGAATGAGACACGTTGAATGAACGCTCGCTTGGTCCTGCTACATCAGATGGGACAAAGTGAGGAGAGGAGATGGGGGGGTGGGTGAGAGGAGCGGAGACGAGAGAGACGATGAGAGAAAATGAGAGGAGAAAAGAGGAGAGGAGAGGAGAAAAGGGGAGAGGAAAGATTCACTCATGATCAGATCACCTACTCTAAGCACCTTCTCTCTCAGGATACTATAAAAGATGAGACTGAAGTGGGTCAATCAACCATTATGTGTGTGTGTGTATGTGTGTGTGTGTGTGTGTGTGTGTGTGTGTGTGTGTGTGTGTGTCTGTGTGTGCATACATGCATGCATGCCTGAGTGCATGGTTTTAGACCAACTATCCAATATCTGCTGGAGGTTCCACGGGGAACATTTAGTCTAAATGTTTCTTTTTTCCTGCTATATAAGGTTAATTTGAGGTTTAGATTTCAGTCTGAACTTTTTATTAGCATTAATTAGCTATAATAATTATGACAAAAGCCATAATATATATAATAATATGTATATATATTTTTTTTATCTCTGAAAGGAAAATTGTAATAAATAAATAAATAAATAATAAGAAAATAGAATATTTGTAGAGTAAATTGCACCAGGCTGCTGCAACAGGTACTTACATTATTTGACTCCTATTAAACTTGTGTCTATTCTGGAATAATGGTCTTTCTACGGAATCCAGCATCACACAACAGAACGCTAGCATAGCATAAACCTTACCAAACATAGCACTTTGCTGAATCAATATTTGGGAGGTGCTGACAAACTCACTGGCACATTATTTATAAGGTAAGGACACATTCACACAGTGAAGGTGGGTGGATGTAAAAGTTGTATACAAAGGCTCACGAGAAATAAGGAGAAATATCTCACAGCCTCTCTTGTCAAATGGCACATGGTTTATGATGCTGCTCTAGTCAATGAGGTCTAATCGTTATACAGTCCTGTCGTTGGAAAAGCAACATGCAAAACGGCTTGCTTCAATGCAAATGGTCAGGTCCCTACTGAGACACCGAACACTAATCCGTTTTTTTTTCTTTCTTCGTAAAAAATAATATTTGCCTATACATTACCATAATATGCTAAATATGATTATAATGTGCTAGATATGATTATCCGCTCATTATGGATTTAAAGACAGTGAAAGAAAGAGAGGTAAAAAGAGAAAGAGAGCGAGAACACTTTCATTTCCCTATATTTACATGCAGACGTGTTAAATAACTTGAAGATATTTGAAGAACTGAAATATTTGAAGATGAGACTACATGTGTTCCTTGTGCCCTGTTAGATTGATTATTTAAACAATCAACACCTTGTAATTCATTCATTCATTCATCTTCTACCGCTTTATCCGATCTTCCCTCGGGTCACGGGGAGCCTGTGCCTATCTCAGGCGTCTATGGGCATTAAGGGAGGATACACCCTGGATGGAATGCCAACCCATCGCAGGGCACACACACACACACACACTTACATTCACACACTAGGGACAATTTTCCAAGGTGCCAATCAACCTACCGTGCATGTTTTTGGAACGGGAGGAAACCGGAGAACCCGGAGAAAAAAACCCTGAGGCACGGGGAGAACATGCAAACTCCACACACACATGGCCGAGACGGGAATCGAACCCGGACCCTGGCGGTGTGAGGCGAACATGCTAACCACTAAGCCACCGTGCCCCTACCTTGTAATTTATTTACTTTATTTTATTTTACTGTAATTTACTTGTTTCTCCTATGCAACCTTTTTTTTTGCTGTCAAACCCAACATGAAGACCAGAGACATGTCTGCGAAAGAATCGGTCCCAACAATCATTGGACATTTTTAATGCAATAATTTGGAATGAAAAAGAAAAAGGGTTTTTGAGGTTGATAAGAGAAACCTTGTGAACATAAGGAGAAACCCCATATCAACGGTCAGTGATGTCAGTGTTGACTGCACCATTCAAAGAAGACTTCAAGAGCGGAACCATAAAAGCCTTATTACAAGATACCAACCATTCAGCAGTATTAAGGATCAGAAGGAGTCAGTAGGCAAACAAAAGGTGAATGTTCTCAGTGGTTTTACACATCTCAGTGTAAATATCCAGATATTAAAGCTGAAATTCGGGTCTCATATTCATCATGTGTGTGTGTGTGTGTGTGTGTGTGTGTGTGTGTGTGTTTGTGTGTGTGTTTGTGTGTGTGTGTGTGTGTGTGTGTGTGTGTGTGTGTGTGTGTGTGTGTGTGTGTGTGCGTGTGTGTGCGTGTGTATACACTGAAAGAGAATGAGCAGGAGAAAAAAAAATGGAAGAGAGATGTGAGAGATTTGAGTAGAATGAACTGTAGCTGTCTGTACCCTGAGGCCTGGAGGCAGACTCTGCTCTTTGGCTTGACAATGCTATTCCTACTAACCATCTGCTCAACCGATCTGCAAAGTTTAATCCACCAGGGCATGAAAAACATTAGTTAACTAACACTGCGATCGTGTGATCGAGTGTGAGTCGGATTCCTTTCAAGGTTTATTCCACTCTTGCTAATGTCACTCTCTAGCTGGATCACTGTGGATAAAAGTAAAATACCCGGATATCTGTAGAGCTCATTTGTGACAATGTCTATTGTTAACAAGAGCTATAGGAATAAAATGGAACTTGAATGTGATTGCATCATAGACTAAGAGAAAAACAGCCATGCAAATGGCCGAAATTCTATATAAGGCATATGGGAAGGGGCTGTATGTTGGGGGTGCTGAGATTTTAATCAGCGTCTGTGTGATGTGCCCAGTGATATCACACGTGGTCAGAAATGGTCATTTGTCTTTTAATAGAGAATGTGGGTCGATCAAAATCATATGTTAAACTGACCCAGCTTATGAGGAAATGTGTCGCGTGTCTGCAGGACCAGTAAACTGAATAAACAAAAATAGTCGGAGCAAACAACAGTACGGTACAAATAACAATAACGACAACTCAATTTAAATGGAAGTGGACTTGTGCTCCCATGTACAGACAACGTAATCTATATTTATCTGTAATTCAAGATTTTTCTGTCTCATTAGTAGTGATATTATTAGTAGTACAGTAGTAGTGCCGCTGCCATTAAAAAAAAGTCACAAACCCCAAGGTATTGTATTGTGCATTATCATTTCTACTGCACTTTGTGTAACGAAGCATATTTAATGTTATTAGAGATTCTTTTGTGCTAAATGAATGCATTTTATGTATCTTTAGAGGTCCTGTGAGCAGGTGTTTTCCCCCCCTAATGAGAGACACCCTGTACAGATTGCATTTACACCTGTCTGAGATCTAATCCCAAAAGAAGTCAAACTACTGCCAGCGATGCTCAAACCGATCGGATCACATTTCTAAATACCGTGTGCCCTTGCACCTGTTTTTCCTCCAAAAAATTTATTTTGATTAGCATTTTAGCACAAGGTACATGGGAAATCAGATGCACCAATTACACTACCTGATCATATATGCATACATGTGTGTTGTTCGCCTCGATAAATGTAACTTGGCAGCAACGTGGATTCTCGGATAATGGATTATAAGGTGGCTTTAACAGCGTCACACACCGGGCCAAGAGCCAAACAAAACGAACCACTGTGGAAAACAGTGGTGTTTGACGAGCCCTCAAAAAACATCTAAAATCATTTCCATAGAAAAATATAATGGATTACTTGGAACGGCAGGTTAAACTGCGCAAACTCTAGCTGTATCGCTCACCTTCTTCATTGGAACAGTGGACTAAAATGATCAATGCACTGGCTGTGGATTATGTATTAGGAGAGAAAAACTTTCTAGCACCACCCACAGGATCAAACGGAGAACCTGTAAAATGTGACCAAAGAACCGAAGAAGCAGCTGTAAGGTAATCCAAAAGGTAAAAGGTAGCATGGATATAGGTATATTGGTGATTTATTGGTGTAGTAGGAAGCTTGAGTGATGTTCTCCCTAATAATGTAAAGACAGTGGGTGAATCACATATACAGAATGGAGGCTCTGCTTAAGTATTGGCAGCCTTTGTTTGAATGAATTTTGCCGTCTAGCATTAAATACGAATAGCGGAGGCATTCATGCATAAACATCATAGATGCAAAGCCTGTGTTGAACAGTATACAGACGTATCGGAGTGTGAGATTGGAAGTGTGTGTGTACAGTATGTGTTTGCAGTGTCCACAGTCCTCTTCTCTTTCTGTTCTAATCAGGCCATAATGAGAGATAAATGAGGTTGCACCCCCTCACTGGAAACAGAAAGCTCCTTCCTAATAGTCCCAGTAGCAGAGGGAAAGAGATAGAGAGAGAATGAAAAGAACAAAAAAAAAGACAGAAAGATAATATTCAAGAACAAAGTGAGAAATATTCTTCGAGATAAATTGAGTCAATATAGAATCCAGTCTTGTATATATCAGATTGTTTATAAATAGATACTTTATCATTTCAGGACTAATCTGTAATTCATCCTCTATGTAGAAGAATAGAATAGCCTTTATTAGTCACATATACATTACAACACTGGGAAATTCTTTCTTTGCATATCCCAGCTTGTTTTTTTTAAGAAACTGGAGGTCAGAGCGCAGGGTCAGCCATGTTACAGCACCCTGGAGAACAGAGGGTTAAGGGCCTTGCTCAAGGACCCAAGAGGGGAAGCTTGATGATACCAGGGCTTGAACTCGCTACCTCTATATCAGTAGCCCAGAGCCTTAATCACCGAGTAGGTGCCAGAATATCATCACATCTGCTGCCACTGACTTTTTATCTAGTCTCTTGGTCTGTCACTTTATTTCTGTTCCTCCACCCAGTTTCTCTTCTACATAAAGTCACATAAATAAGTGGGTACATTTGCAAGGGACACTTTTATTACTCGTTATTTACTAATACGTATTGCTTATTCTATGACAGTTCTTATGAACACCGTGTCAGACGTAACGCGCATTCTCGTTTTATTTATGTCCTCACCATTTAGTTAAAAACCACACAGATGACCTTTTTGCCCCTCCCACCATCACCCATCCTCCACTCTGGCCTCAGCGGAACCCCGCGCTGTCAGTTCTACCCTCCCCGTTCCGTGAAACTTGGCACACCCAAGGAGCAGCTGCATGAGAGATCACACTCCACCATTTCGCTGTATGCCACACAGCATTGAGGCTTCATCTGAAACCATGGCAGCCTGTAGGCCTTGCACCGATAGCAGAGGGGAGCGGATAAGGCTGGCCTCACATGGGGGCAGGTGTCAGGGGAAATAAAAACGGCACAGTGGTTTGGGGAGGAGGTGGGGGGGGTGGGGGTGGGGGGGGGTTATGGCTGATGGCTGAGAAAACGAGGAGTAGACAGGAATTAACATGACC
>JACRUU010000020.1:4542763-4552763 GCA_030449085.1 Kryptopterus vitreolus
AGACCGCAACTGCAAATGTCACCAGCGCTCATCATGCCGCTCCGAGAAAGAGAGAGAGAGCGAGAGAGAGAGAGAGAGAGAGAGAGAGAGCGAGAGAGAGAGAGAGAGGGAGCGAGAGAGAGAGAGAGAGAGAGAGAGAGGAGGGGCTGTCCTAACAGACGGGTTAGGTTTTCTCCCACCTGTGCGCAAACGGTCTCCTGACCGAGCGCTGTGCTGAACAGAGTGAGACAAAACCCCGTTGCGCGAATCAGCAACAACAAAGAAAAGAAAAAAGCGGGGACAGCGACTGCCGAATACCCACACAATCAGCGCTCAGTTTTCCACACACACGCCCCAGGACGACGTTTCAGCACACGGACACAAGCGGGGCTCCTAATGATCATAAAGCATGAATTAATCATGGCAAAGTGTTGCACCGTTATTGATTATAAAGCTTTAGACTGTATAGCCGCTTCATCCACCTGTTTGAATCGGCACTTTGAGCGCGCACTGTACAAGGGATCGGAGAAGAGACACATCACCTCCAAAATGTACAAATCACATGCACACACGCGCAGACAAGGGGAAAAAAGAAGAAGAAAGCATTGAGTAATAGGTCAAACTTTGGGCAACACGTGTGTCATCAGAGATCGCGTTGCAATGAGGGGTTAGGACAGTCTTGTCAGTCAAAAAGGAAAAGGAAGTCCATCAGAATTGGTTTTGGCTCAGTGGTAAGGCATTGAAGATTGCAGGTTCAAGCTACTACTAGTGGGCCCCTGAGCAAGGCCCTGAACCCTCAATTGCTCAGTTGTAAGTCACTCTGCATAAAAGCGTCTGCCAAATGCTGTACATCTAAAAATACCTTATTAATACATGTGTTACAACAATAGTAGGGAGAAGAAGTGGGTGTGTATGTGTTCGGTTGTAACTTATGGAATAATATAGTAGAATAGACTACAATACAGATAAGATATTGCAGGTGGTGTTTGCATAGAAACCTTGTGCAGAAGAAATGAAATGTGCAGATGTATGTGTGTGTAAAGTGACAGTGGATAATCAATTTATATCTATATTATATCTATCCATCTATATCTATCTATAGCATCTATATAAGTTAGCTTCTGTTGCATAGAGGAGTGAGTACAGTGCAATGTCGGACGGTAGGAACGCATTCCATGATTTCAGTCTATAGGAGAATGAACGCTGCTGCTTCTGTATGGGATTATGTAGTGAGTGGGATGGATTATCCATGATTGACAGGAATTTGGTTCAGTTGACCTGTAGTCCCTTACTGTCTCCAATCTGTCCAATTGTGTCCAATTATGTGTTCGGCCTTGCGAAGGATTTTATTGACGTTTTATGATTTTATTGCACTGGTCTGGTTCCTCTCAAGGTTTGTTCCTCAGACCATCTCAGGAAGATTTTTCTTTCTGCAGACGCCCCTGGTGTACTCATTAGGGATAAGATTATAAGGGACACATTTATAGGCATTAAACTTATTTATTCCAACCTTTGGGGCAATGTCTATTGTTAAAGAACTCCCCAAGTAAACGTGAATTTGTCACTGTCTTCATCATCCTTATTATGTCTCACACATCCATAGTCTTGGAAAGCAAGCCTAGTATAAATATAAAAAAACAAACAAATGACATATATTTGCTTTAATAATAGTCTACAGCGCTGTTTTTCTCTTTTAGGTATAAATAAAGTATAATTGTTCATCGGAATATACGGTACATTTTTAATGAAATATTTTGTTATTCTATTTTAAATGAATGATTTCTTCATTCGTTTGCTAAAACAAAGGAGTACCCTCTGTTCTGCATGTTCCTTGTTTAGCGTACATCTTTTGGGGGTGTAATATCAACGAAATGCACATTTTTAAGTGATGTACACTGGCAGCTGTGTTCCACTTGGGTTTATTTTGGTGTTTAACAAATTTTATTACCTTTGTATGTTTCCGTTCCGATTGCACTTCCTCTAAAGTAGTTTAATCTATTATCTGATAGGAAAGCATGACAGGATGTGTGTCTATGTGGGTCTTGAGTTCTTGTGTAGTGTGTTCATTTGTATAACGTTTTGTACTTTGTGTATTTTTTTTATGCAACTATGCAACATTAGTTTGTGTGTGTGTGTGTGTGTGTGTTATGGTATGTGCTCTGTGCAGTGTTAGCGCTCCGGGGCCGTGTCGAAGACCATGCTGGGACTGCCGGTGATGTCGGCTGCTGTTGCTATGACAGCAGCTCGGCTCAGGCTCCGACTCTGGCTCTAACAGTAGGAAATGCAGAACAGGACAATCCGGATCAACTTCGATGATACGCCTCCTCTCTCCTTACCAAATCTCTTGGTCTTGCACCTAACGTCAATTATATATTTGACAAAATACTGTATATGAACATATGAAGTCTCATTCTATATTTAAGGGTTTTTACATCTCGGATGAAAGACAAGTGAAGAACCCTTAGGGTGTACTCAGGAAGTTGCAGCTCTGGGAAGAAACAAAATAGCTGATTTCCTTCAGTGCACCAGGGCTGGCCATTGTGCGCCTATATTTCAGTGGAGCGTTCCTCACGAATTACAGGGAAATGAGTGCTATTTGTTGTTCGAAAATTCAGAGGTTTTTATTGGTTTTTGATGCATGGGTGGAACGGTACTGCTCGGTTCAGGTGAGCTTGGATGTGTTTCTCGCTTAAAGTCACAGTATTTCTTGGGGTTTCATCATTTTTGAGAGAAAGGCAGATTAGCACAACTGCCTTTGTTTGTAAGAGGTTTTTGATTTTTTTTTTTTGATGGTGCTTATGAGGCATCGATTAACACCTTGTGCCACTGCTTAGCAATCTGGGTGGCCTTGGTACTTGGCTTTTCCAAGTCCTTTCACATTACACCCTCTAGCCATGATTAAAAAGCTGTTAAAAAGATGTTCATTTTTTTGCCTTTGTGTGTATTTTCAGTAATTTGCAACATCACACAGTTCTGATCTTTAACACACACTCACACACACACACACACACACAGCCAACAGCGTTTGGCTTATTTGGCACATGGATTTTACACCTCCATTCAAAAGCTGCATATGCAGCAGTGAATGGGAGAATCGCCACTGCCATAGGTTAGTGAAGAGCTTGCAACTTTGTGCAATTGTGCTGATGCTCTGCTGTTTATTTTTGCCAGTGGAACCATAAAAATACTAGCCCGATAAAAAAAAATCCACAAAAAAAAAATCAAAACCCCACATCTATGAAAATCGTACTGGAAATCTTTCCATCTTCGTCACGTTGGCTCCTTCTTGGTTCCATGTTATTTTATTTTATCATTTTGGTAAAAAAAAAAAAAAAACTGTAAACATATCAATAAAACAGCATGACAAAACAACCTCTAGTGTTGTCTATTACCTCTTTCCCAAGTGTCCACTTAAACACAACATTGGTACACACAAGGATGACTCAACATCAGTCATCTACCCATTGCAGGGACGTTTCATCTGAAGTCCACATCACGAACAGCTGCTTGAGGCACTCCGAGAGAGAGAGAGAGAGAAAGAGAGAGAGAGAGAGGGTTGTCACACTTCCCTACAGTTAATGAGCATCTCACTTCCTAATTAAATGCCCCTCCCCCAGCTCCGGCAAAACCGTTTAGAACCTCAACCTATCATCTTCCTGGAACACCAACTGTTTTTGCATGAGGGAGAGCCATCTTCATCCTCCCCCCTCTGGCTCAGTGCTCCTGCAGCAGCAGCAGCAGCAGCACGATGCTACACTATAACCGAGGTGATTAGTGTCAAAAGGGGATTTTGACTCACGTCCCGAGCTAATCTTGGAGTCAGAAGTTCCACCGGTTATGCAATGAGAATGGCTGCATGTGGGAGACGCTCTGCTGAAGTTCTGTGATGGACAGGGGCTAATTACTTCAAGAGTGAGAGTGACTGTATAGTAGGATGCCTGAGATGAAGTTTGAATGTTGATGCTTGGACAGTGATGTTTGTTGGACCATGACAGATGAACTGAAGAGAAGAATGATGCTCTATTGCCTGCTGCCACCTATAGTTCTCTTCAAAGAATTGCACCTACACAGATCTGTCCCATAACAATGCGGGCTGTGTTTTTTTTTTCTTTTTCTTTTTCTTTTTCTTTTTCTTTTTTTTTTTAGAGAAAACCATTGGTGCCGCAGAATTAATGTGTTCATGCAGGGTATGGGTTTTTCTGAAACTAATGAACATTGAAATTGAATTTTTCAGAGTGAAAATTTCAAATAAGTATTGGACCAAAAATCAGAGAGAAGTAGCTGTATTAAATATCTGAACGCAAAATAATTAGCAAAATGTATACGCTATATGGCCAAAGTAATGTGGACAACTAACTTTTGCATCAATATGTTGCAACCTTCAGAATCTGTGTGCTCTAGCATGAAAAATTTCCTTTCACTGGAACTAATGGACGCAAACCTATTTCGGCAATGCCCTTGCACAGACGGTTAAACCATGAAGGCATGGTTGAACCTGGTTAGATCAAAAGAGTGGCCTACACCGAGCTTTGACCTCATCAAAAATGAACAATGATTTGTTTTAATGCGTATATTGACCAAATGAAAACACCAGTGCCTGATCTCGACAATGCTCTTGCTGAATAAGGAAATCCACCAAGCCATGCCTCAAAATCTCTTGGAAAGCTTTCCCAGAAGACTGGTACATATTACAGCAGCAAAGGAGGTTTAATAGTTTAATCTGGAATGGGTGTTTATATATAGTGTATTATCAATTTTCACAAGTAAAAATACCCCACATTCACCCTTGATGTGACAGATTGATTAATCAATAGACGAATATCTTTTCTACATCTAATGCCTTATTTATGTATGTATATGAATTGTGCTTCAATAATCAACAGGTTTCATCACCTGCAGCCTTAACAGGGTGCTGATGACTGACAAAAACATTACGTTTTTCTGACAATGTATTTATATTTTTTTCACCATATGCACAAATAAGCTAGGCTGTTACTTGTTAAGCCTGAACATTAGCAGATTTTTCCATGCTTTCCTGTATCTGAGCAAGGACGAAGCACATCTGCAGGTGTTAATTTGCTGCTCCAGGACAGCCGGTCAGCTATAGGAAGGGAAAAAAACATGGGGGAGGAGTGCCTATAGGACCAGATACACACATTCTGGAGCATACAGACAAACATACACAACTACACACAAGCTTACACACACACTGACTTGCTCTCACACACGCAGCCTCCCGGGACATCAGTGGGATGGGTGGTTGTGTGATGGGGGGATGTCAGGACGGGAAAGCCAAGAGGCAGCCGGGAGACGACAGAATGGGCACAGTAGCCATGGCAACGCGGCCGGCCCAAGCAGTTCTCAGCAACTGGTAACCAAGTAACAGGAAACGACCGGTGAAAGGGGGAGAAGGAAGGCTGGTGGGTCTGGTTAATCATAAAACAGGAGAAAGAGGGACGAGAAAAAAGAGTTGATTCACCTGAGGTTTGAGCTCAGACTGTATATTTGTTTAACCCAGGGATCACCAACCTTTTTGTAACTGAGAGCTACTACATGGACACCGAGTCATATAAAGGGCTACCAGTTTGAAATACTCCTCTGAAATAACAAATTTACCTTTAGTTATATATTATTATTATTATTATTATTATTAATGATACTCATTTATCTATGTAAATACACTTGACAGTGACTATCAACAACGAATTAACTACATTTTACATTATAGACGCATCTCACTGATGAGTTGTGCACTTTTTATAGCAAGCCTGAGAGCTACTCATGTGCTCCTTGGGGGCTACCTGGTGCCCACGGGCACCACGTTGGTGACCCCTGGTTTAACCTGTTCTGCTTTATTGACTGGGTGGATCGAATTAAACCTGAAATAAAGGTGTGTTCCATAAGGCATGTAGCAAAGATCCGTTCAGTGACTGGTGGAAGTACAGGTCAATGAGAAAGGCTAAGTGTGAGACAGATTCTGATCCGAGTTCTCTCCTGTCGTTTGTGTGACATGACCATTTTCTTTACTCTCCATAATGTCCACACTATCCTTAATTCATACAAATTATGCATTTTTTTTCTCATATGGAAGTTTTCCATTATTGTGAAATTCAGTCAGGTTTGTATTTGTTTTTTGTGACTAGATAAACACTGGTGAATATAGGTGTAAATGCCTTAAATCTTTAAAGGGTTACATCAGTATTGAATTTTCTTAATTATTATTATGGGACATGCAACTTTTTAATGTTTCTTATTTGTCATAAAATATTTTTATGGAAATAGATTTAAAAAAAAAAAAGACACAGAGAAGAATAAAATCTTAAAACTCATAAAACAAAGGCATGTTGCTTTAAATGTTATCATACCGTATACACACAGTGGTTAACTCAACAACAGGCTGGACTGCACAAGACAAAGCACAGCTATAATGCACAGCGATAATAATAACTGCTATTATCATTATCACCATTATTCCTTGCAATGACATTTTGCCAAACTGTTTTGCTGTTAAAAAAAAAAAGCTGGATGAGTTTAATTGAAAATACAAATACAAATATTGGTGGGTATGATAATGATTCGTTTGAAATATGACCAAATTTGATTCAATTTCCATTTTTTCTCCATATTAATTAAATCTGAAAATCAGGGTCCAGAAATTCCTCATTTTTGTAACTTCACATAATTTCAGTTTATTTATTTAATTATTTATTTATTTGCTCATGCCTATAACGAGGACAAAGAAAACGGCGCAGATTTTTGTGATGCATGCTTTAAAAAAATATACAACACAAATATAATACAACAACAACAACAAGAAATACTGGAGCAAAAAAATGCTCTTAAGCTCTTAGAAACATCAAGTAAGGTCAATAATTTAAAAAATGGCTATAGGATCATATAGATCAAGAGTAAAATGAACATAAGATGTGAAGAGAAAATTAAATAAAATGTGCTTGATACATTTATAAATTAAACCCATCTTCTTGAAGCAAGTAGAGCTAAACCATCATTCATCATTACTGCATATGGACTGCAGAAACCATAGCAACATCATTCACCCTCACAGACTCATACTTCTTTACTAACAAATTAAGATATAAACTCTCACCACGCTGACAATTAAATGGCCCTATTTATATACGCCTTCCACTGAGCCGAGCACAGTCCTCTACGAACTACCTCTAATTTCTGTCTATTATATCTATATTCTGCTTAAATAGTGTTCTAAATTTCACTCTAGTACTTGTTCACACTAAAAACACAATCCAACCTCATGGATAGGGTAAAAAAAACCCAGGCTCAACAGGTGTTAGGATTAAAGAAGACCTGAAGCTCAGTCAAACTTTCAGGAATGATATCTTATGGTCTAAAACTAAACTCTAGAGATCCAAATTATGAGGTGTTGGGCAATCGTGTCAGAATGTGTGCTTCTCTTCACCCGTATTCAAGTGTTTGTAGGTTTTAAGTTTAAAAGCCGGCAACGCTGGCAACAAATACGTGAGCAGTAAAGCATGATGCCATTGCTAACTGTGATAATGCAATTATCATAGGCGATATTTAAAAACACTTTCCTCTTTAACGTCATATAATTTTTTAAAGTTATTATAAAAGTTATTAAATATAAGTTATTTACATTTTTCCACTAAATGTAGTAAATTAGCAGAATATAATAATAATAATAATAAGTCATTAGGTCCAGAAAGTGTATTCACTGCCAAAAATATCACCATTATTCTCATCATCACTATATGTTACAATGTATGCAAAAATACATTCTTAATTATGTTAAAGACACTCTGGCTCCTCGCCAATTGAAGATATGAGGTATTTATGTTACTTCATGTACTCCATAGTTGTCTTGGAAACTGTCTTGCAACAGTTATACATACACACACACACACACACACACAACGTGTTTTGATTAAAAGATCTGACGGGTTAAGAGAAAGAGAAAAAAGAAAGCTTTAATTAAACTCCTGTAAAGGTGCGGGTGTCAATAGAACGGATATGAAAGAAGGAGGGGGAAAAAAAGCATGGAGCAGGTAGATGAATCTTCCCTAATATGAGAGATATATTGGAGATGCTTTTGTGCCTCTATGAATATGTTATATTTCTTTTCGTAGTATGTATAGCTATGTGTGTTTTCTAAAGTGAAGTTTCATGTGGAGCACCACGGTTGCCATGGCAACTCAAGGTCAGCGCCTTAACACCGTGTATATGTGTGTGTATGTGTGTATGTGTGTGTGTGTGTGTGTGTGTGTGTGTGTGTGTGTGTGTGTGTGTGTGTGTGTGCACGCTCTATGGGGATATGTGCTTCCAGGGGGTGGTTTGAGCATCAAAAGTATGTGTGAGAATACGGGGGGGGGGGGGGGGGGGGGGGGGGGGGGGGGGGGGGGGGGATGGAGGGGGAGTACGATTGAATGTCATTTCAATTTAATGTAATTTTTTAATATGATTTTAGTGTGGTACTTTGTTACACACTCACGGAACTGTCTTCCTTCATGGCAGAATAGTTTAATCCAAGTTCCCCAGTTTCCTTCCATTTCACAAAAAATGCAGTTATTGAGTAAGTAAATGAATGAATATATCTTCTTTTATGACTATAAGGTGCAGTCCCACCTCATGCTCAGTGTTTCTGTGGATCCACCACAGCCCTGGATGAAATATCCTGACACCCCGCGGGACTGGGTTGGAAGATAAACGGCAGAATGTTGTCAAGGTAATGATAGTAAATGACCAACAGATGGCAGTAGATTCACAAACTCAGGTACAACGCAATACAGTATACTATATTTTGACCTGCAGTTTTTTTAATAACGTAGCAATACTCACTTGGCACTTTTTTGTTTGAGTATATATAATTATGAATATAATTAAGAGTAATCACGATTACAATCTATAAAACGTTTTCATCCAGTTTTAGAAATAAAACATCTACTTAAATGGTACTAATCAAGTATTAACATTGCATACATGCATACATTCATACATGCATACATACATACAGACTGCATACATTGTTCATAATATTTAGACCTACGATTTTTAGCGCCAGATGAAAGTTTGCACAAAATTCGAATGCATTATAATAAATTTGATATTTATTTACTAGGGCATGTGTTTTGGAATATACCTTGACCTTTAAATGTGCATATTGTACAAAAGCACAGGCATATCATATAAAAAAACGTGTACAGTTTCCTTTGTTTTTTTCCCCCTCTTGTGATACAACCGCATGGGCCCCTCTTAAGAGGAAACAAAAAGACTCTACACAAAGCCAAGGCATGTGTGTGACCCTGATCAGCGTGGAATGCCCTCCGCCACGAACTACACACCTCTCAGAGACTTTCACAAACACACCTAGGCACACACGTGCCTATGCATACACACACACACACACACACACACACACACACACACACACACACACACACACACACACACTCCTAAAAGTAACTCCTGAAGCGAAATATCCTTATTCAGTCAGGCAAGCTGAGAAGTATTCTCACCTGGGCTGGTAGATTGAGCTGGATCGGCCATAACCCCTTCCCCCCCCCCAAAAAAAATAACTAACTGTCGGGTTCGATTCCCGTCTCGGCTATGTGTGTGTGGAGTTTGCATGTTCTCCCCGTGCCTCAGGGTTTTTTTTTTCGGGTTCTCCAGTTTCCTCCCTGGTCCAAAATTGTCCCTAGTGTATGAATGTGAGTGTGTGTGTGTGTGTGCCCTGCGATGGGTTGGCATTCCATCCAGGGTGTATCCTTTCTTAATGCCCATAGACGACTGAGATAGGCACAGGATCCCCGTGAATGAATTTCATTCTTATTAATTTTTGTACTATTTATCCATACTGATAATTACTGTGGCATTCCATATCTTCACACCGGCTTCCTTCACATACCTGCCTGTCAGATTACTCATTAAATTTCAGGACTGGCTGCAATAATACATTGGTAAAGAAACACAAACACAAACATAGACCGCATGTCTTTTGAGTAAACGGCTGATTGGCGGGGACATTTGG